>MU719676.1:33213-82883 GCA_026770625.1 Nicotiana glauca
ATATATATATATATATATATATATATATATATATATATATACTACACAACAAGATTTTTCAAAATGAGGGCCCCATCCCCAAATCCCAATGAGAAAACGGTCATATTGCACAAATAGCCATTTTTTTATTTAAATTAACCTTCTCTAACACTATAAATACCCTCCTCCCTCTTCTTCATTTCAATACACAATACTCATTTCTCAGTCTCTCAATCTCTCAAGACTTCAAGTCTCAATCTTAATTTTCAAGTTACATCATTCCTCGTTCGGAAAGAGTGCGCTTATTTATTTCACATTACTACGAAGTGCTTGAAGAAAATGAAGAAGGCCAAAGACTAAAGTGCAAGAACTGTGGAAGAGTCCTAAATTTTCGTTAAGGGTGTACCTGGGACATTTTAAGGAGGCATATAAAGTATTGTGTTGATGGTATTTATCCGCGAATTCGTCTTTAAGATTTTTCAATAATTTGTGTTATTTTAAAATTATTAGACGTATTTATGCTTCATGTTGTACTTTATTATTAATTTATTATACATGGCAATTTAATTTTACTATTATTTTATTATTTTACTTTTTCGTCAAGCACTTTAATAATTAGATTTCTACATATATACTACATATATTTTTATATAGTCATGATATGGTTTACAAGAAATTACCTTAAACAAAAAAAAATTAAAAAAAAAGCCCGAATATAAAAAAGTCCGTTAGGCCCGCTAAGCCCACGAGCCCGGTCCGTTTAGCCCAGGACCACATGGGCTTAGGCCCGTCACGGGCTGGTCTCACCAGTTGAGCCCACGAAGCTCGAGACCGTGAGGTCCGGATTGGCCCGGCCCATTTGGCCCATTTAGATCCGGGCCCGGCCCACCGTACAGCCTTAGTTAAAAATGAAGAAGCAGAAAGATTTTCTTTGTTCTCCAAATGGAGAAAAAATGACCGAACAGTAGTTAGCCCTTCCTCTTTTTCCAATGTAGTCAAAATGTCCTTTTTTTGTTAAGTGTCCGTCTTAAAATCTGCAATGTTTCCATCCGTGTATTCCATCCGTCTTAAAGTCTATCCCCCACATGTGTTTAGGTTTTTAGGGTAGTGGGTTGGGTATGGGTATTGGGTTTAGGTTATTATGGGCTAGGTCCAAATTTTGGGCCTAAAAATGGGTCGTTTGAACTCGAATATTATTCTTTCCCCGCAACCGAGAGAAAAAAATACGACCTTATTTAATTAATCCTATGTAAATAAAATAACTATCAAAATAAGACTGACAATTAAAACAAAACTATTTTTTTTGTAATTTTCATTTTTATATAAAGATAAAAATATAAAGTACTATTTTTTATCTTTTTTTAAAAGATTAAAATAACTACAAAATATTAATGAAACTATTTTTGTATTTTCGAAATTATATAAAGATAAAATATAAGGTACTACCTTTTTTTGTATTTTTTTCATTTTGTGATGAAAAAGAGTCAAAATTAGCTGAAATAGCTATATTAGACCTAAACTAAATATTTTACGCTAAAATATGAAAAATCTCGGGGAGGGTCAAAAATCACATATCTACATAACCTTATTATGAGAAAAAAGCAAGACCCATACATCCCAAAATAGCTATAAAAGGGAGAGGATTGAACAGTTGTAGGGACAGATAAGATTATTTGAATATATTTTGGTTTACTTGTTTTATTCGATTATATTTTGATTATCCAACTTACTTTCTTTTATACATTATTGTGATTATCAGTAACTCGTGTTCTTCTAAATTATAGCTTTAGTCAAAATTTTATTTTTTGGTTAAACAAATTGGTTCTGTTACCGGAAATCTGGTAATCCATTTTATTTTAGCCTAACTTTCCTTGTTACATCAACCATGTCAAACAACAATGATAACGTTCTAGGCAACCAAGAAAATCAAGCAACCCAGCAACTTCAGGGAGATCCGCAGAATAATAACGTGCTGATTCCTTCTCCACGAGGCTCTCCACGACGGTCTCGTGAATTCAATCCTAATAGGTCTCACACAGATGGACATGCTCAATTTGAAAATGTTGAAACTATGGATGAGGATTTGCAAAAACTTATTGCCTCAAAAGTCAATAAAGCTATTCAGGCTTTTGTTAGTCCATTACCTGCTGCACCACTCACACCCACACCAAATAACAATACTCTAGAGAACCCTCATTCGGGGCTCATTAATTTAGGTAGTGGTGGAGCCCCCAACGAATCACAGGAGAGAGAACCAGGTAATTTAGTTAATTCTGATTTACAAAATTTAGTACTAAATTTGCAGAAACAGCTCAAGGAGCAAAGTGACCGCATAGAGCAAATACCCGGGGTGCCACCCGTGATCAAAGGGGTAGATATGGATAAGTATTCTCAACAGCCCTGGAAGCCAAGTGCTTCTCCCCATCCAATCCCAAAGAAATTCAAAATGCCTGATATACCAAAATACGATGGAACAACAACCCACGAGACCACGTGACTGCATTCACAACAGGCATAAAAGGCAACGATTTGACTAAGCAGTAGATTGAATCTGTATTAGTTAAAAAATTTGGTGAAATACTCACTAAGGGTGCACTAACATGGTATTCTCTTTTACCCGAAAATTCTATAAATTCTTTTGCTGAGCTTGCAGATTCTTTCATCAAAGCACACTCGGGAGCCCAAAAAGTCAAAAAAAGAATAGAAAATATTTTTAAGATCAAACAAGGGGATTCAGAATTACTTAGGGAGTTTGTGGACAGATTCTAATGTGAAAGAATGACACTGCCACGAGTACCAGATAATTGGGCAACTATAGCTTTCAGGAGCAATTTTAATGAACAAAGCTCAGAAGCTACGAGGTGACTCAAGGAAAGCCTTCGTGAATTCCCAGCTACAATGTGGAATGACGTTTACAACCGTTATAGTACAAAACTGAGGATTGAAGAAGATATTATTTACGACATCAAAAAGACGAAAAGGTAAGCTTAAGATGGGCTGAAAATGAAAAAAGGTCCGGTAAAAATAGGTACGAGCCATATATGGGACATGCGAGAAGAGACTCACGATCAAAACAGGACAATTAGAGGTACGATCACAGATCAAAGAATAGAGAGTCAGGCCCATCATCAAGATTTAGGAGTGACCGAAACACACATGAGCCACGAGATGATGATGATGGAAGTCTAAAGGCAAGGTTTGGTGGTTATAATTTCAATGTGAGCACTTCTGAACTCGTGGTTGTTTTGAGAAGCATGGGAGATAAGGTACGGTGGCCAAAGGAGATGAGATCAAATCCAAACAGACGAAACCCTAATCATTGGTGCGAGTTTCATAACGATCACTGGCATAAAATAGCAGATTGTAGGTTTTTGCAGGGTGAAGTTGATCATTTATTAAAACAAGGGTATCTCATTGAGTTATTTAGCGAGAAAGGTAAATACGCATACATGAAGAACATGCAGGAGCCTCCAAAACCACCTTCTCCCAAAAGAACTGTCAACGTTATAAGTGGGGGTGAAGATATCAATGGCGTATCATATACTGTAGCTAAAAAGATTTCCAAAGTAACAATTAACCACGGGAAGCGGCTGCGCCATGTCTTGGAGGAAGAAAATATTACATTCGATGATGCAGATGCCGAGGGTCTATTAACTCTACATAACTATGTACCGATAATATCTTTCCGTGTACATGACATTAACGTAAAACGAGTTTTGATTGATCCAAGTAGTTCCATGAACATTATTTTGGTAAGAGTATTACATGAGATGCAAGCTGAAGATAAAGCGATACCAAAGGCGCATAATCTATCTGGAATTGATAATTCTAGTGTTGTCACGAAAGGGAGGTAACACTCACCACGTTCGCTGAAGGAGTCGTCAAAGATACAAAGTTCCAGGTGGTAGATATGGAGATGGCTTATAACATGATTCTTGGGAGACCATGGATCCATGAAATGGATGTTGTTCCTTTAACCTTGCATCAAGTTATTAAATTTTCATCGCCATGGGGAATCTGTCAAATTCGTGAAGATCAACAGATATCCAGGAGCATCAACTCCGTGGCAAATACAACTGTTAAGGGTGAAGAAAAATAGTAATTACAGAATTCAGTTGCGGATAACATAGCGTTTACCTCAACTGAACAAGGGAAAACATATGTAGATTCAAGGCCCGATTGCATTCAAGAACCAGAAGAAAATAAAAGCATCAAAAGAACGATAGAAGAGCTGGAGGATGTGGTTTTGTTTATACATTGGCCGGAGAGAAAAGTGTATATAGGAGCCAATCTCAGCCCGGATATGAAACATAAGTTAATTGAATTTTTAAAAGCTAACGCAGATTGTTTTGCTTGGTCCCATTCTGATATGACAGATATATCGCCGGAGGTAGTGACTCATAAGTTAAATGAAGACCCATCCCATTCACCTGTCAAACAAAAAGAAACGAAAGCAGGGCACTTTCAAAAATTAGGTGATTTTGGATGAGGTGCAAAAATTGTTAAAAAATGGATCTATACGTGAGGTAAAGTATCCTGATTGGTTAGCCAACACTGTTGTGGTACCTAAAAAGGTAAATGGCAAGTTTGTATAGACTATACAGATCTTAACAAAGCTTGTCCTAAAGACTCTTTTCCATTACCTCATATAGATCAATTAATTGATGCTACTGCAGGGCATGAATTGTTAAGTTTTTTAAATGCATATTCAGGGTATAATCAAATTAAGATGGATCCAACAGATGAAGAAAAAACTTCATTTATAACAGACAGGGGAACTTACTGTTATAAAGTAATACGTTTTGGACTCAAAAATGCAGGTGCAACATATCAGAGACTGGTAACCAAAATGTTCCAAGAGCATTTGTGAAAAACCATGGAGGTCTATAAAGATGATATGCTTGTTAAAACTCAGCATTCTGGAGATCATATATCGCATCTGTCTCAAACATTTAAAATTTTGCGAAAATTAATATGAAATTAAATCCTGAAAATGTGCATTTGGTAATGCATCAGGTAAATTCTTAGGATTTCTTGTCTCTAACTGTGGTATTGAAGTGAATCCTACACAGATTAAGGCCATTGAAGAAAACCTTGATATACTTTCAAACAAGAAAGTTCAAAGATTAACGGGGAGAATTGCAGCCTTGGGAAGATTCATTTCTAAATCATCAGAGAAGTGTTTTAAATTCTTCTTAACCCTTAAAAAGCAAGATCATTTTGAATGGATTGAGCAATGTAAATAGGCACTTAGGAATTTAAAAACGTACTTATCAAATCCACCTTTGCTGGCAAAACCAAAGGATGGGAAAGACTACTCATATACCTTGTTGTTTCAGAACTAGCGGTAGGTGCTGTTTTAGTTCGAGAAGAACATGGTAAACAATCCCCTATCTATTATGTTAGTAAATATTTTTTAGATGCGGAGACGCGGTATCCTCAATTAGAAAAGCTTGCACTTGCATTAATCATAACATCTAGGAAATTAAGACCTTACTATCAGTGTCATCCTATTGTTGTAGTAACCGCTTACCCTTTACGTAGTATATTACATAAGCATGAGGTTGGATAAGTGGGCTATAGAGTTAAGTGAATATGAAATCATGTACCAACCTAGAATTGAAATAAAATCACAAGTGTTAGCAGATTTTGTGGCTAATTTTAGTCAAGGGATGCAATTACAAGCAGAAAAAGAATTACAGGTGCTCAATGGAGCTAATCCAGGAACTTGGACTTTATTTACTCATGGTTTATCTAATGTAAAAATGTGCAAGTTTAGGGATTGTTTTGGTACCACCTACGGGTGAAACCATTCGACAAGCTATCAAATGTCATTCTATAACTAACAATGAGGCAGAGTATGAGGCTTTGATTGCAGGTTTAGAATTGGCACGAAAACTTGGCATAAATCAAATTATAATCAAAAGTGATTCTCAACTCGTGGTTAATCAAATGCTGGGGACTTATATAGCCAGGGAAACAAGGATGCAATAGTACTTAGAAAAGGTGTGGGAGTTAATAAGGCAATTTCAAACCTGGAAAGTTACACAAATACCAAGGGATGAGAATCTCGAAGCCGACGCCTTAGCTAATCTCGAATCTACGGCTGACATGGCGAGTGATGCAAGCGCCTCGGTTATTCATTTATTTCATTCAGTTCTCGACCCTGCAAAGAATGAGGTAAATTTTAATAATTTAACTTGGGATTGGAGGAACGAGATTTTTGCTTTTTTGCAGTATGGAACCGTCCCTGTGATAAGAAAAAAGCTCATGCGCTTTAAAAAAATGTTGTTCGGTACTGCTTAAACCAGGGCAACTTATATCGTAAAATGTTTGGTGGTCCCTTCGCTAGATGCCTCGAACCTTCTCAAACGGAATACGTATGAGAGAAATACATGAGGGGCATTGTGGGAATCACGCCGGGGAAAGATCTCTGGTAAGAACCTTAATGAGAGCAGGTTATTACTGGCCTAAAATGGAAGAAGAAGCAGAAAGTTTCGTGGCCAAATGTGATAAATGCCAAAGGTACGGTAACAATATGCATAGACCTGCGGAGTTATTACATCCGGTCATCGCACCATGGCCATTCATGAAATGGGGAATTGATATCGTGGGTCCATTACCACAAGCAAAAGTACAGGTAAAATTTCTCCTCGTACTTACTCATTATTTTACTAAATGGGTAGAGGCAGGAGCCTTCAAACATGTATGAGAAAAGGAAGTCAAAGATTTTATTTGGAGAAATATCATATGCCGATTCGGTGTACCGAAGGAGATCGTATGTGATAATAGCCCTCAGTTTATAGGAGCTCAAATCACAGAATTTTTTTAAAGTTGGCAAATTAAAAGGATTACGTCCACACCTTATCATCCGGTAGGTAATAAGCAAGAAGAGTCAACAAACAAGGTTATTATCAATAATTTAAATAAGCGTTTGGAAGAATCAAAAGGAAATTGGCCAGAAGTGCTACATGGTGTTTTATGGGCATATCGCACAACAACAAAAACAAGTACGGGGGAAATACCATTTTCATTGGTTTATGGAGCAGAAGCTTTAATTCCAATTGAGATAGGAGAGCCAAGTACAAGGTTTAAACATGCAATTGAAGAGTCTGATGACGAAGAAATGTGTATAAGCCTCTATTTACTTGAAGGAAGAAGGAAAGCTGCATTAGTAAGAATGGCAGCACAAAAGCAAGTCATAGAATGGTACTACAACCGGAAAGCACGCCTCAGATTTTTTAAAATTGGGGACTTCATGCTCAAAATTTTTTTCAATCTACAAAGATAGCTAATATAGGAAAATTAAGTCCAACATGGGAAGGGCCCTATAGAATTTGTGGTATTGCAGGCAAATGAGCATATGAATTGGAAACAATTGATGGCAAAGTGCTACCTTCGCATTGGAACACTGTTCACTTGAAAGGATATTATTTTTAAGGAATACCCGCAATCAGGTACCCATCTTTTAAAGTTTATTTTTGAATTGTTAAAATTTTACTAACGATTTTAGATTCTAGGCAAAAAAACTAACCCGTACTAAATGATGAGTCACGACCTGTAAGGCACACAGAGTAAACTAAAATTCCTGGCCTAGGGTTACAATTATTCTGATAGAAGTACAAACGAGTTAGGCAGTCTTTATCTAAAATCGCACCTCCGAGTCCCGTATGTTTTTCCTTTTCAGGAAAGGACCAAAAGAGAGAAACAATCAAGTGCTCGAGGCTTCATACTTCAACACTCAAACACTTGGGGGACTATATAATATACACAAGTATGTATAAAGAAGGCAAAGAAGATTGAAGAAAAATCAAGCCTGAAAAAGTCAAGTGCAGAGTAAAAGTCACACGAAGTCACGAGCCAAGGATAGAGAAAACCTTACTGTAGTTAGGGTAAAAGCTATGTACTAAGCTATTTACTAAAGCAGGTTATAAAGAAAAATTTTATTGTTCTGAAATGGGTTATAAAGAAAAACCTCGCGTTTATTAAATCTTTCCTAAAAATCTGTTACAAGAAAAATAGTTACGGAAAAGTTATAGATGTAATTCAAATACATGTTAAGCATTATTCAAAACTAGAAAAAGTTCAAATAAAAAAACTTGTCAATGTTATTTCAAAATAAACATGTGTGTTCCTATTTCTTTTATCGTATGTTAAACACCATTATGAAGTTGAGACGTCTTCTTCATTAAGTGTCAAATATAAAAGGGTCCTCTTTTATAAAATTCATGTTTAATTTAATTATTCATGAAGTTAGCAAAAGCATTTTCTAAAGAATAAAAATGCAAATTATTCTATAAGTCCTTAAAAATAAAGGCAAGAATAAAACAAACAGAAGCTGAAGAAAACTTCTTAATACTTAAAATATTAAGACTAAGTATGAACTTAGTCAAAAAGCAACAAATTTCCCCGTGAAAAGACTTGGGCACTTGCGTTTCCAAAACCAACCCTCAAATGAAGCTAAGCGTTTGATTACAATTTTCCAAAATAAACCCTCAAATGAAACCAAGGGTTTTTAACATAACTTTCCAAAGTGGTACCTGCAAAAAAGAAGGAATTCAAGACAATGTAAATTTTTCACTAAGAAGATGAGGGAACTGAAGAAGGTGCATCAACGGCAACGGGTTCAACTTAGGCATGAGAATCAACGGTTGCGGGTTGATCTTGATTCGCAGTAACAGACTCAACTTGGGCAAGAGCATCAACAGTTGCAAATGGAACTTCACTCTTAGCAACAGGCTCGATAGGGCTTGAAAGGATTGAGATACCCGTATCAACTTCAATAGTCACGGGAGCTTCGGTCACAGGAGAAGGAAAATCTTGAGTTTGTTGAGCCTTCTTAATGGTGTAATTGATCTTAGCTAATTCTGACTCTAAGTTCAAATTTTCTTGCCCAACTTCAATCAGGGTAACATGGCGTGAGTTTAGGAACGCCCAACTTGCCTCAACAGTAGATTTCTCTTCAAGGATCTCATAATCCTTTGCCCAATCAGCAATTTCATTCTTTAGCTCCTCATTTTCATCCAGAGCATAGTTGTAAGAAGCTTGAAGAGAGGCATGGGAGCTTTCTAAAGCGCACACCTTAACTGAAGAGACTCGAAGATCTTCTTGTGCTTGAGTTAAGCTTTGCACGAGCTCCCCAGAGTAAGTCTCTTTTTGATTCAAGAGAACTTTCAACTCTCTATTCTGTTCACTAGCTTTGGATAGTTGTTCAGAAAAGGTAGACTCGAGACGCTCTTTTTCTTTCTCTGTTTGGCTTGAAGAAGCTCTCGCAACTGCTAACTCAGAGGTTAAAGCTCGTACCCACTGATCTAAGGTACTCTTTCTCTCTTGTAAGTATTCCACATCAATTTGTAAACTCTCAAACTGCTCCTTCCAATTAAATGCCTCTAACCAAATATCGCTTGCTCTCTGCTGAGAATCACGTGCTATTTGCTCCAAGAGGGGGATTCTATTCATCATTTCTGTACCAGTGAGATTGGCCTAAGAAAAAATGGAAAGAGAAATTAGAATCCCAAAGATAAAATTACAAAAAAGAGCAAAAAAGAGGAAAAGGAGTAAAAACCTTCAAGGTAGCATAGACAATATCGTTCATCAGGGTCAGGGAACTATGGCACTCCAACTTTGCTTTTTCTATCGGGCCAATCAAAGGCTCCAGCCATACATCAGCCTGATCTGATTTCCTCAAAAGGCTACTCTCAGCAGGAACTTCAATAACCACACTTCTCATAGCGACACCTCTACTTGAAGAACCCACCTCAGTATGATGAATGATTGGAGGTGGAATTGTCCAAGGAGGAGTGGTGGAAGAAGTAAGAATAGTTGAGGTAAGAACAGTCGAGGTAGGAACTGTTGAAGAAGGAACAATAACGGCTGGAGGTGGCAACGACGGAAGCACATGCACGGGAGTTGAAAAAGAGGCTAGGGGTGTTTCATAAAAAACAGGCCCTAAATTACCACTATCAAAACCACTAACAAAAAGTTGTTCAGTGGATTCATGAGTATCACCAAGGTCGACATTATATTCAGGAATTACTAGGGTTTCAATGGATAAAGTAAGAGGAACGGCACAACGGGGAGACACCTCTGCTTCGTCATCAGAAATTATACGTCTTCGGGCTCGAGGCCATGTCACCAAAGAGATCCCATATTTCTCTTCTTCGGAATCTTCTTCTTTAATGGCCTTTCTCTTCAAATAACCCAAGACTATTTCTTGAGCCCTTTCCAAATAGATACGTGTTCTCGAAGAGGCACGAAAAGCCGTAACAGCCTCGACAGTAACTCGTCGAATGGCAAATCCTGATAAAATGATGGATTGAAATTAGAGCCCTAAAGAGAAATATATGCATGAAAGTTGAAATAAAATAGGAAGTTCTTACCATGAGTCTTAACTTTCCAACCAAAACGGTTAGAAAGTGTCTTCCAAGACCTCCCATCCATTGGTGTGGTCTTCACCAATTTGTCTACAAATTGCAGAAACTGGTGTGATGAACCATACGGTCATCACTTATTTTCTTACTCATTCTGTGCTTTTGAGGCCTTGAAAACCTCATTTGGGATTTGTCTCGATTTGCATGCGTAGTCCGAGCGCATAGTCGAAAAGCTTAAATATAAATTCTGTGAGAAAAATGCTAATTTTTTTATATTAAATTGAGTAAATTTGACTTCGGTCAACTTTTTGGGTAAACGGACTCGGACCCGTGATTTGACGGTCCCAAAGGGTCCGTAGGAAAATATGAGACTTGGGCGTATGCCCGGAATTGAATTCTGAGGTCCCAAGCCCGAGAAATAAATTTTTGTGTGAAATTGTTTTTTGGAATAACTAAGGAAGTTAGAAATGAAATTTGATTTAAAGAATATGGTATCGGGTTCGTATTTTAGTTCTGTTGCATGGTACAAGCCTTATATATGGCTTAAGCACTTTCTGTAAAGTTTGGTTGAAAATGGACGTCGTTTGACGTGGTTTGGACTTAAAAATGGAAATTTGATGTTTTATGAAAATTTGGAAGAAATTATGAATTTTGAGGCTTAATTCAATGTATATGATGTTATTTTGGCGATTTGATCATGCAAGTAAGTCAGTAGGATGCTTTTGAGGTTATGTGCATATTTGGTTTGGAACCCCGAGGGCTCGGGTGAGTTTTGGATAGGGGTCAGATTGCAATTTTGAACTTTGTAAAATCTAGCATTTCAGTCCTGCAATTTTTGCAATTGCGAAGCAGGCCACGGAAATGCGAGCCTGGCATCGCAATTTCGAGGAAGGGGGCACTGTGCTGTGTTCATAAATGCGACCAAAAGGTTCGCAAATGCGATGCTGGCTTTTCGCAAATGCGAAGTTTATAGTCGCAAATGCGAGGACCCCCATACTGGTCAGTGTTCGCAAATGCAAACAAAATCTCGAATTTCCCATAATTTGGTCGGGGTTCGCAATTGCGATAGCTGCAACCCAGCAATTTTTATACTTAATCGAATTTTAGGCCATTTTTCACCCCACTTTAAAAATACAACTCCTTAGGCGATTTTTCAAGAACAAGCTTTATTCCAAATCATTTGTAAGTCGATTTTTACTCAATTCTTTCAATCATTAATATCATTTAACATGTTTTACACTTAAAATCAAGGATTTTCATGGGTGAAATTGGGGGTTTTGGGAAGAACCTTGATCTTTCAAAAATTGGGGATTTGGACCTCAATTTGAGGTCCGATTTCAAAACAAATTACATATTTGAGTTCGTGGGGGAATGGGTAATCGAGTTTTGGTTCAAACCTCGGGTTTTGACCACGTGGGCCCGAGGGCAATTTTGAAATATTTGTGAAAAACTTGGGAAATTCATTTTTATGCATTCAAATCGATTCATTTAGTTTTTATTAAAATAATTAAGTAATTTGTGGCTAGATTCGAGTGGATTGGAGGTGGAATCACGGGGTAAAGCTATAGTTGAGGATTGAATTGAGTTCAAGGCATCGAGGTAAGTGTTTGGTTTAACCCTAGCTTGAGGGAATAAGAGTCGAGCCTTATTTGTTACTTGCTAATTGCCGAGTACGATGTATAGGCATGGTGACGAGTATCTATACATTAGTGTCTAGCATGACCGTGAGTCCTTATTTTGCGAATAGTTAGGATTTAATTACACCTTCCATGCTTAATTGATGGTTTCTATATGTTGTAAAGAGATTGTGAAAGGAATTGTAATTTTTAAACTTCGTGGAGTGTGGGCTCGAGTTGACATATAAATTGTGAAGGTATATGAGATAAGTAAATCTTTGGAGCATTGGCTCAAGTGATAATGTGAACTATGAGATGAAAGTGAAAGAAAGGGAAAGAGTTAATGATCTATTCCCTTGTCGGGGCATTGTTGATTATTGAATATTTTCCCTTTCCGGGACGTTGAGATTATTGATGTTGTGCCCTTGCCGAGTTTTTAATTGCTTGTTTGTGTTTCCTTGCCGGGATTTCCATTATTATTTATTTACTCCCTTGCCCTTGTTTGTGATTGTTGATTGGGTGAGGAAGAGTGTTAAAGCACGAAGGGTGATGCCGTGTATTATTTGTTTATGGTAAGGAAAGAGTGTAAAGCACGAAGGGTGATGTCGTGCATTATTTGCTTATTATGAGAACATAATATTAAAAGCACGAAGGGTGATGTTGTGCCGCACGATGTACCATTCCGTGCCGATTCTATTGATATATGTGAGGAATGAGAGTAAAATCACGAAGGGTGATACCGTGCACATGTTATTGCTTGGTGAGTATGAGAGTAAAATCATGAAGGGTGATGCCGTGCATTTGTTGCTTTTTGATTCATCACTTATGATTGAGTTGTGTTGTTTTTCCTTCGTTACTGGATGGCTCTTATTTTGAAATTATTGTTTCCCCACAGCATGTTTTCCCCTCCCATATTATTTATCTATTTGTATTCGATTCCGCTGTATATATATACATATATATATGAAATTGCACAGGTTTATGTGGTAGTCCGGTCTAGTCTCCTCACTACTTCACCGGGGTTAGGCTAGACACTTACCAGCACATGGGTCGGTTGTGCTAATACTACACTCTGTGCTATTTTGCGTAGATCCAGGTTTCGATCAGGAGCAGCAATATTAGCGTAGGAGCAGGCCTTCAGTCCAGTGAGACCCGAGGTAGCCTTGTAGGTATCCGCAGGCCCGACGTCTTCCTTATCCTCTCTTTTTAGTCTGTTATCTCATTGTATTCAAGACAAACAATTTATGTTTTATTTCAGACGTTTGTATTTAGTATTCTTAGCAGTTCGTGAGTACAATGACACCAGTCTTGGGTAGAGAATTTTGTTGAACTTTCCGCATTTCTATTCAGTTTTATATGATTCCAAGACTTCGGCTTATTATTGAATTTTGTTGCTTTTATATTATTGCCGAAAAATTATTAAAAGGGGTTATATATTAATGAAAAAGTAATTAAATTTGGCTTGCCTAGATCTCATTAGTACGCTCCATCACGGCTCCCGAGATTGGGAAATCTGGGTCGTGACAAGTTGGTATCAGAGCTCTAGGTTACATAGGTCTCACAACTCACGGACAAGCTTAGTAGAGTCTGAGGGATCGGTACGGAGACGTCTGTATTTATCCCCTAGAGGCTACCGAGTTAGGAAAAGTTTCACATTTGTTCTTTCTTGTCGTGCAGTTTGGTTTCTCAATGCTAATTGAATTTCTACTTTGTTCTTTTGCAGATGGCGAGAACACGTGCTTCTTCATCTTCTGATCGGTAGTCCGATCCCCAGGCAGCTCCCGCTAGGGATAGAGGACGAGGCCGTGCTAGAGGCCGAGGTAGGGGCAGAGCTCAACCCCGAGCAGCAGCACCAGTGGCGGAGGCTCAGGCTGAATTTAAAAAGGAGGTTCCAGCCCCAGCCCCAGCAGTTCTGGTGGGCCCAGCTCAGGTCCTAGAGGGGTTTATTGCTACCCTAGTTCTTCAGAACGCTTTGGTACGATTGGTGGGCCTCATGGAGAGTGTTACCCAAGCGAGTTTACTTCCTGTAGCACCAGCTATCTCTCAGGCTGGAGGTGGGGCCCAGACTCCAGCTACTCGTACTCCGGAGTAGGTAGCTCCTTAGGTTCAGGCTCCAGCAGTTCAGCCAGTTGGAGCAGCTCAACCGGGTATGGTAGCCCAGGCAGGTGATGGGGAAGCCATGTCTGTCGATGCTTTATGGAGATTGGATAGGTTCACCAAGCGCTTTACTACTACTTTCAGCGGTGCACCCACCGAGGACCCTCAGGATTATTTGAATAGCCGCCACTAGGCTCTTCGGAACATGGGTATTGTTGATTCCAATGGAGTTGATTTCGCTGCATTTTGCCTATCTAAATCCGCCAAGACTTGGTAAAGGGATTTCTGTTTAGCTAGACCAGCAGGGTCTCCAGTCTTGACATGGGACCAGTTTTCAGTGTTGTTTCTGGAGAAGTTTCTCCCTGTCACATAGCGCGAGGCTCGTTGGAGGCAGTTCGAGCGTCTCCATCAGTGATCCATGTCAGTCACCCAGTACGAAACCAGGTTTATTGAGTTGGCTCTCCATGACATTGTCATACTCCCAACTGATAGAGATGGACTCATCTAGCCTATTCATCTCTAGATGGCTAGAGAGGGGGGGAGTGATTTTACTTTTCAGGAGGCGGCCAATGTGGCCCAGAGGATCGAGATGGTATTGCCACATGGGGGTGGTTATAGAGCAGACAAGAGACCCCGTTAGTCAAGCCGATTCAGTGGTGCCTCATCTGGAGGCAGAGATTCTTATGATAGGGGTCAGCCTTCTAAGCCTTTCTAGTCAGCCCTCCAGGTTTCTCAGGGTGCTCCAGGTGATCGTGGTTTCCGTGCGAATTATTCTGACAATCAGTCTTACAGTGCACCATCAGCACCTATCTGTGCACCACTGCTTTAGAGTTTTCGTAGTGGTCATTTGGGTCGACACGGCCAGCAGACTCAGCAGCCGATGGCTTGTTACAATTGTGGTGACACGGGTCACATTGCCAGATTTTTCCCTTGAGCACCGAGCAGTTCTCAGTACCATGGTTCTCGTGCCATGGTTCAGGCACCAGGTGCTCCACAGCCCGCCCAGCCAGCTAGAGGTAGGGGTAAAATGCCAAAGTTGAAGGTAGAGGTCATAGACGTGGAGGCCAGCCAGCAGCAGGCCGTCCCAGAGAGGTAGATCAGAGTGGTGGGGCCCATCCCCGATGTTATGCTCTTCAAGCCAGGCACAAGGCAGAGGCTTCAGATGCGATTATTACAGGTACGATTCTGGTTTATGATAAAGATGCTTCAGTATTGTTTGATTCGGGGTCTGCGTATTCATATATGTCATCCTATTTTTCCCCGTATTTGATCATGCCTAGTGATGCGTTGGGTATTCCTGTTTATGTGTCTACGCCGGTGGGTGATTCCATTTTGCTCGATCGAGTCCATCGCTCTTGTGTCGTAGTGATTGAAGGTCTGGAGACTCATGTAGACTTGTTAATTTTAGATATGGCTGACTTTGATATTATATTGGGGATGGACTGGTTATCATCCTATCATGCTATCTTGGACTGCCATGCCAAAACGGTGACCTTAGCTTTACTGGGTATGCCTCGTTTAAAGTGGAGAGGGACTCCAAGTCATTCTACCCGCAGTGTTATGTCGTATGTGAAGGCTCGGCGTATGGTCGAGAAGGGGTGTTTGGCTTATTTAGCTTATGTTCAGGATTCCAGCGTTGAGGTTCTCTCTATCGATTCTGTACCCGTTGTTTGTGAGTTTCCTGATGTTTTTCCTTCAGAACTGTCGGGTATGCCACCTGACAAGGATATTGATTTCTGCATTGATTTGGTTCCACACACTCAGCCCATTTCTATCCCGCCATATCGTATGGCCCCGCCAGAGTTGAAGGACTTAAAATAACAGTTACAGGATTTGCTTGAGAAGGGTTTCATTAGACCTAGTGTCTCACCTTGGGATGCGCCGATGTTATTTTGTCAAGAAGAAGGATGGGTCAATTAGAATGTGTATTGATTACCGGCAATTGAACAAGGTAACGGTCAAGAATAAGTATCCACTACCTAGAATTGATGATTTGTTCGACCAGCTTCAGGGTGCCAGGGTAGTTTCCAAAATTGACTTACAATCTGGCTACCATCAGTTGAGGATTAAGGCATTCAATGTCCTGAAGACAACTTTCCGCACTTGGTATGGGCATTATGAATTCTTGGTCATGTCATTTGGGTTGACCAATGCCCCAGCATCGTTTATGGAGTTTATGAACCGAGTGTTCAGGCCTTATTTGGACATGTTCGTGATAGTCTTTATTGATGATATTTTGGTATACTCCCGCAGCCAGGAGGAGCACGAGCAGCACCTCAGAGTGGTTCTTCAGACTTTGAGGGATAGTCAGTTATATGTCAAGTTCTCCAAGTGTGAGTTCTGGCTGAGTTCAATTGCATTTCTGGGTCACGTTGTATCAGCAGAGGGTATTCAAGTGGACCCGAAGAAGATTGAGGTAGTAAAGAACTGTCCTAGACCAACATCAGCTACAGAGATTTGGAGTTTCTTGGGGTTGGCAGGCTACTATCATCGATTTATGGAAGGATTTTTATCTATTGCAACCCCGATGACCAGATTGACCTAGAAGGGTGCCCAGTTGAGATGGTCGGATGAGTGTGAGGCAAGCTTTCAAAATCTCAAGATAGCTTTGACTACGGCACCGATGTGGTTTTGCCTATAGGTTCAAGGCCTTATACAGTCTATTGTGATGCTTCCCGTATTGGGCTTGGTGCAGTGTTGATGCAGGATGGCAAGGTAATTGCCTATGCTTCGAGACAGTTGAAGATTCATGAGAAGATTTATCCAGTGCATGATTTAGAGTTGGCAGCTATTGTTCACGCATTAAAGATTTGGAGGCACTATTTGTATGGCATGGCATGTGAGGTGTTCATTGATCACAAGAGTCTTCATTACTTGTTCAAGCAAAAGGAGTTGAATTTGAGGCAGAGAAGGTGGTTGGAGTTGCTGAAGGATTATGATGTCACCATTTTATATCATCCGGGGAAGGCCAATGTGGTGGCCGATACTTTGAGTAGGAATCGACCACCATGGGCAGTCTTGCTTATATTTCGGTTAGTCAGAGGCATTTTTCTTTGGATGTTCAGGCTTTAGCCAATCAGTTCATGAGACTGGATGAAGAAGGATATCATAGCATATGTGGCTTGTTTTTTGAATTGTCAGCGGGTTAAGTACGAGCATTAGAGGCCTGGTAGTGTATTCCAGAGGATTAAGCTTCCCGAGTGGAAGTGGGAGCGGATTACTATGGATTTTGTTACTGGACTTCCGCTGACTCGGAAGAAGTTCGATGCGATATGGGTTATTGTTGATAGACTGAACAAGTCAGTACATTTCATTCATGTGGCAGTCTCCTATTCTTCTGAGAGGTTTGCTGAGATCTATATTCGGGAGATTGCTCACCTTCATGGCGTGCTCGTGTCTATCATTTTGGATCGGGGTACGTAGTTTACCTCATGCTTCTGGAGAGCGGTGCAGCGAGATTTGGGTACACGGCTAGATTTGAGCACAACATTTCATCCCCAAACGGACGGTCAGTCCGAGCGGACTATTCAGATTCTAGAGGATATGCTTCGAGCTTGTGTTATCGACTTTGGAGGTTCGTGGGATCAGTTCTTGCCTTTAGCGGAGTTTGCCTACAACAACAGCTACCAGTCGAGCATCCAGGTGGCTCCTTATGAGGCTTTATATGGTAGGCGGTGTCGGTCTCCAGTTGGATGGTTTGAGCCTGGAGAGACTCGGTTGTTGGGTACAGATTTCGTTCAAAAGGCCTTAGACAAGGTCAAGATCATCCAGGACAGACTTTGTTCAGCTCAGTCTAGGCAAAAGAGCTATGCAGATCGTAAGGTTCGAGATGTAGCTTTCATGGTTGGAGAGCAGGTATTGCTTTGAATGTCGCCTATAAAGAGCGTGATGAGATTTGGGAAGAAGGGAAAGCTTAGCCCTAGGTTCATTGGCCCGTTTGAGATTCTTGATCGAGTGGGAGAGGTGGCTTATAGACTTGCACTGTCGCGTAGCTTATCAGCCGTGCATCCAGTTTTTTATATATCCATGCTTCGGAGGTATCACGGCGATCCAGCACATGTGTTATATGATTTTAGCACTGTCCAGTTGAACAAGGATTTGTCTTACGAGGAGGAGCCGGTAGCTATTTTGGACCGGCAGGTTCGTCAGTTGAGATCCAAGAATTTTCCTTTTGTGCATGTTCAGAGGAGAGGTCAGCCTCCTGAGGCATCGACCTGGGAGTCCGAGTCCGATATGCGGAGTCCTCACCTTTTACCCGACTCAGGTACTTTTTTCTTTTGTCCGTTCAAGGATGAACAGTTGTTTTAGAGGTGGAGAATGTGATGACCCAAAGGGTCATCACTTGTTTCCTTACTCATTTTGTGCTTCCTAGGCCTTGAAAACCTTATTTGGGGTTGCCACGATTTACGTGCAGAGTCCGGTCGCATAGCCGGAAAGCTTAAATATGAATTCTGTGAGCAAAATGCTAAATTTTGATATTAAATTGAGTAAATTTAACTTCGGTCAATATTTTGGGTAAACGGACTCAGACCCATGATTTGACAATCCTAGAGGGTCCGTAGGAAAATATGGGGCTTGGGCGTATGCCCGGAATTGAATTCTGAGGTCCCAAGCCCGAGAAATGAATTTTTGTGTAAAATTATTTTTTGGGAATAATTAAGGAAGTTAGAAATGAAATTTGATTAAAAGATTGTGGTATCGGGGCCGTATTATTGTTCCGGTGCCCGGTACAAGTCTTATATATGGTTTAAGCGCTTTCTGTAAAGCTTGGTTAAAAACGAACGTTGGTTGACGTGTTTTGGACTTAAAATGGAAAATTGATGTTTTATGAAAATTTGGAAGAAATTATGAATTTTGAGGCTTAATTCAATGTATATGATGTTATTTTAGCGATTTGATCATGCGAGTAAGCCCGTAGGATATTTTTGAGGTTATCTGCATATTTGGTTTGGAGCCCTGAGGGCTCGGGTAAGTTTTGGATAAGGGTCGGATTGCATTTTTTAACTTTGTAAAATCTGGCATTTCAGTTCTGCAATTTTCGCAATTGCGAAGCATGCCTCGCAAATGCGAGCCTGGCATCACAATTGCGAGGAAGGGGGCACTGTGTTGTGTTCGCAAATACGACCAAAAGGTTCGCAAATGCGATGCTGGCTTTTCACAAATTTGAAGTTTACAGTCGCAAATGCGAAGACCCCCATACTGGCCAGTGTTCGCAAATGCGAACAAAATATCGCATTTCCCATAATTTGGTCGGGGTTGGCAATTGCGATATCTGCAACGCAACAATTTTTATACTTCAGTTGAATTTTAGGCTATTTTTCACCCCCACTTTAAAAATACAACTCCTTAGGCGATTTTTCAAGAACAAGTTTCATTCCAAATCATTTGTAAGTCGATTTTTATTCAATTCTCTCAATCATTAACATCATTTAACATGTTTTCCACTTAAAATCAAGGATTTTCATCAGTGAAATTGGGAGTTTTGGATAGAACCTAGGTCTTTCGAAAATTGGGGATTTGGACCTCAATTTGAGGTCCGATTTCAAAACAAATTACATATTTGAGTTCGTGGGGGAATGGGTAACCGAGTTTTGGTTCGAACCTCGGGTTTTGACCACGTGGGCCCGAGGACAATTTTGGAATATTTGGGAAAAACTTGGGAAATTCATTTTTATGCATTCAAATCGATTCATTTAGTTTTTATTAAAATAATTAAGTAATTTGTGGCTAGATTCGAGCGGATTGGAGGTGGAATCACGGGGTAAAGATATAGTTGAGGCTTGAGTTGAGTTCAAGGAATCGAGGTAAGTGTTTGGTTTAACTCTAACTTGAGGGAATATGAGTCGAGTCTTATTTGTTACTTGCTAATTGCCGAGTACGATGTATAGGCATGGTGACGAGTATCTATACATTGGTGTCTAGCATGACCATGAGTCCTTATTTTGCGAATAGTTTGGATTTAATTATACCTTCCATGCTTAATTGATGATTTCCATATGTTCTAAAGACCTTGTGAAAGGAATTGTGATCTTTAAACTTCGTGGAGCTTGGGCTCGAGTTCAAATACAAAGTATGAAGGTATATGAGATAAGTAAATCTTTGGAGCATTGGCTTAAGTGATAATGTGTACTATGAGATGAAAGTGAAAAAAAGAGAAAGAGTTAATGATATATTCCCATGTCGAGATTGTTGATTATTGAATATTTTCCCTTGCCGGGACGTTGAGATTATTGATGTTGTACCCTTGCCGGGTTTTTAATTGCTTGTTTGTGTTCCCCTTCCAGGATTTCCATTATTATTTATTTATTCCATTGCCCTTGTTTGTGATTGTTGATTGGGTGAGGAAGAGTGTTAAAGCACGAAGGGTGATTCCGTGCATTGTTTGTTTATAGTAAGGAAAGAGTGTAAAGCACGAAGGGTGATGTCGTACATTGTTCGCTTATTATGAGAACAGTGTGTTAAAAGCACGAAGGGTGATGTCGTGCCTCACGATGTACCATTCCGTGCTGATTCTATTGATATATGTAAGGAATGAGAGTAAAAGCATGAAGGGTGATGTCATGCACATGTTATTGCTTGGTCAGTATGAGAGTAAAACATGAAGGGTGATGCCGTGCACTTGTTGATTTCTGTTTCATCACATATGATTGAGTTGTGTTGTTTTTCCTTTGTTACTAGACGACTCTTATTTTGAAATTGTTGTTTCCCCACAGCATGTTTTTCCCTCCCATATAATTTATCTGTTTGTATTTTGATTCCGCTGTATATATATGAAATTGCACAGGTTTATGTGGTAGTCCGGTCTAGCCTCGTCACTACATCGCCGGAGTTAGGCTAGACACTTACCAGCACATGGGGTCAGTTGTGCTGATACTACACTTTATGCTATTTTGCACAGATCCAGGTTTTGGTAAGGAGCAATAGCATTAGCGTAGGAGCAGGCCTTCAGTCCAACGAGACCCGAGGTAGCCTTGTAGGTGTCTGCAGACTCGGTGTCTCCCTTATCCCTCTTTTTAGTCTGTTATCTCATTGTATTCTAGACAAACAGTTTATGTTTTATTTCAGAGGTTTGTATTTAGTATTTTTAGCAGTTCATGAGTACAATGACACCAGTCTTGGGTAGAGAATTTTGTTGCACTTTCCGCATTTCTTTTCAGTTTTATATGATGCCAAGACTTCCGCTTCTTATTGAATTTCGTTGCTTTTATATTATTGCCAAAAAATCGTTGAAAGGGATTATATATTAATGAAAAAGTAATTAAATTTGGCTTGCCTAGCTCTCATTAGTAGGCGCCATCACGACTCCCGAAGGTTGAAAAACCAAGTCGTGACAATTGGGAACATCTTCCACAACTTCCATGGTTGCTAAAAAAAGGAAAAGAAAAGCAAAATTAGGAAAATTAACAAACTTGAAAGGAAAAAAGCACAAAAAAAGACTTACGTGCAAAGTTCCACTTCTCAGGGAAGGGGACGTTATCATTACCCACTGAACCAGCAGTGGGGGCAGCAACAAACCGAGCATACCAGCCACGGTCCTTGTCATCCTCGGGGCTCAACAAAACTCTCTTACTCCTAGCTACTAGTGTGAAAACACCATTGCGAAAAAGCCTAGGGGAGTAAAGATGAATTAGGTGAGGAAAAGTAAAGGGAACACCAGCTAAATTAGTTAAATGCCTTAAATAGGAAACAACTCTCCATATGATTGGGCCAATTTTACCCAAACAAATATTAAAAAAATGACAAAAATCCAGAATCACTGGGTCAATAGCTGGTCTAAACCCTAAAGTGAAGGGGTATGTATAGACAAAAGAAAACCCCGTCAAATAAGAAGTGATTCTCTGATTTGGGTTAGGAATAATAAGAGGAAAATCATCACTCCAATAGAAATCCTTACGAACTACAGGAGCTAAAATTTCTGTAATTTGAGTGGGGTAAGCATCAGCACGATCTAAAGTAAGAACTTGATTCCTAAGAGATTCCCTGTCATGATAAAAAGACAACTCCTTAGGGACTATCTCTTTTACTAAAGGCTCACGTAATGGTTCAGAAGGTTCTTTACCCCTAGAAGAAGATTTTTGAGAAAGGGAACCTCTGGTTCTAGAAGAAGGACCAAAACCAGGAGATTAAGCAGAAGAGCCTCGTGCAGATCCTGAACTACGATGCATGCCTCCCCTTCTGCCCCTACTAGGAGCGTTAGGGAAGGTATCAACAATAGAATCCCTTCTAGGGTTAGGGTTCGATGAAGACATAATGAAATAAGACGATATGATGAAGAAACAAACAAAGATTTGAAAAAAAAAGTGTTCAGTAAACTTTATGAAATAAAGACAAAGAGAGAAGTTATATTTATACTGATGATCAACCGTCAAAGGAAAAAGTGCAATAATGGAAGGGCCATAATAATGATAACTGACACTTCGTGAACAGGAAAGCCGAAAAGAAAGCCTAAAAAAGTGCTAAAAACTGCAGAACTAATAGGAAGATGACACGTATGAAACGCATTACATGGAAGTGACAATTTAAGCCTCAATTCTATCACAACACTAATGGTGACAAAATTCACGTGTTAATGAAATTCACTTCCCAAATATTCAATTGATGAATAAATGGCAAGTGGAGGGACTATTTGTATTAGGAATAATTGAGTTTACATATTAAAGAAGTATGGAGATAAAGTGTCATGACACGTAGGCTGGTCAAATAGTCAGAGAGTTAAAATTAGCCAAGATGCACGAGTGGTAACAGATGCGAGCAAAAGCAAAGGAAGAGGCACGGGTAATTATTCAAAGGATTCAACGCCCATATCTATTCAAGACATTTAAGTTCAATAATCAAGAAAAATCAAGGAAATGAATCTGGCAGCACGCGAAGGTCCAAATACAGTATTTAATAAACATTAAATGCTGAAAATATTAGAGAATCTGTTTTAAATATAATAATTATGTAACGTAGCATTCAATGTAATTTATTGCTCATAATAACCTTATTATGAGAAAAGCAAGAACATACATCCCAAAATAGCTATAAAAGGGATATGATTGAACATTTGTAGGGACAGAGAAGATCATCTGAATATATTTTGGTTTACTTGTTTTATTCGATTATATTATGGCTATCCAACTTACTTTCTTTTATATATTCTTGTGATTATCAGTAACATTTATTCTTCTAAATTATAGCTTTAGTCAAAATTCCACTTTTGGTTAAACACCCGGGGGCCGCGGGCGTGTTTTGGGTTGTCTCGCGCTCTTATTTGATTTTTCAATATCATTTCTTTGGACATAAAGGGTAATGTACTAATAAAATGAACTCCAAATTAATTTTTCATTGCACCATTATATGCGTATCGTAATTACAGAGCCATAGCAAAAAGAATCTTTAAATGTGGACATCGAATGAGGGAGTTATGCTCATTTTCGTGTCGGAAAAATTGTTGGTTTCTGGTGTGATGATTTGTTCTTCACGAATGCGAGAGAGGTTCCGCGAACGTGAAGAAGTATTTCTGGGTTGATCGGTCAGGTCTCCCGCGAAGGCAATGAAAAAATATCGCCTGGATAATGTTTTAAACCCAGAATTTTAGTATTTTTGGGCAAATCTTGAGTTCTAGAGCTCCGTTTGAGGTAATTTTCGTGGCGTTGTTCTCTTCTCAACAAAGGGGTAAATATACGACCTTTATTTTAATTTTTCTGCATCATTATTTCTGTGGTTTCTATTTTTATCCGTATTTGTATTGTAGAAATTGAGATTTTGAGCCACAAAGTTGAAAAAATGTAAATCGTTGATTTGAGGGTCGATTCATGGAGGAAATTGGATGAATTTCAGGATATAGACCAAATGAGGTATTGGAAATATTTATTTTCAAAAATTTTCATAATCTGGGCACGTGGGCCAGTGGGTGATATTTATCGACTTTTTGATTGGGGTTAGGAATTGTTATGAATTGGATTGTAATGAGTAATTGAACCTATATTAATGGATTTGCATAATTATTGGAAAGCTTTGGAGCATTTAGCATTGATTCGAGTCTTAGGAAGGGCGTGGAATGCCGGTTATGGATCTTCGGAGCGAGGTGAGTCTCCTTTCTAACCTTGTAAGAGGGAATTGTCCCCATATGTGAATTAATTGGATTTGTGCTCCTATTTGTGAGGGCTACGTACGCACGAGGTGACGAGAGTCCGTGCGTAGCTATTATTATGTTTAAGTCCGGGTAGTCGAGGACCAAGAAGCATGCTATACTTGGAATATTTATAATCTTATTGACAGTTTGAATTGATTAGAGCACATAGAACTAGTAAATGAATTTCTAAAAAAAATTAAAATTTATTTCCTTGAACTGTTAAAAGAGAATTGGCTTTTATTTGGATAATTGTTCCCTGATGAAGTCTTGATTGACCGATTATTGTGTTATTTATATTTGACCGCGTTGCATGTATGATTCGCGAGCGGGGTATTGTTGGATCGGGCCGTACGTCCTCGGCATGATTTGCGCATGCTTGTATTGCTTGCCTCAAAATTTATTGAAGTTGTTGTTGCCTTTTTTCCGGGTTGAGAATATATGTATAATTCAATGGAATGAAGCAAGTAAGAAATTCTTTCTTTTATAGGAAATTTCCAAATTTCTTTTCTATGTTGTATGGGGCAAAGTGTTGGTCAGTCAAAACCTCTCATTTCCAGCAGATGAAGGTAGCGGAAATGAGAATGTTGAGATGGATATGTGGGCAGACTAGGTTGGATAGAATTAGGAATGAAGTTATTTGAGACAAGGTGAGAGTGGACCCTGTGGAGGCAAAGATGCATGAGGCAAGGTTGGGGTGGTTCGTACATGTTAAGAGGAGAAGCGCAGAGGCCCCTGTCAAGAGATTTGAGAGGTTGGCCTTAAGAGGTGTAAGGACGAGTAGAGGTAGTCCAAAGAAGTCTTGGGGAGAGGTGATCAGGCGGGACATGGCGCTACTTAAGCTAACCGAGGACATGGCTCTAGATAGAAGGGTGTGGAGGTTGAAGATTAAGGTAGAAGGTTAGTAGGCAGTCGTGCGTCTCTCTTTGCCTTCTCTAGCTCGATAGTATTAATGCTAGTTCGGTACCTTTTTTTTCCTTAGTTTTCTATATTCGCATGTCTAGTTTCGTTGCTACTTGCCATTGGTAATTCCATAGTTTGCTAGTAGTATTTCATTCATATTCTCGTCTGCTGCCTTGGAATTAGTTTTTTAAATATGTTATCTTGCTGCTACTTGTTATCAGTACTCCTTTCATATTATCTGTTGCTATCTCTAATTTAATTTTCTAATTATTGTTTTGCTATTACTTGCTACCAGGACTTCTCTCACCTTCTTTAGCAGAGGGTCTAACGGAAACAGTCTCTCTGCACTTCCAAGGTAGGGGTAAGGCTGCGTACATCCTACCCTCCCCAAACCCCACTTGTGGGACCACACTGGGTTGTTGTTGTTGTTGCTTCATTCCATTGAATTACTATCACGTTTATAAAAATCCCTGAGTTACTATACTATTGAGATAACATTATTGGACCGCTAGTAAGTGTCAAAGTCGACCTCTCGTCTCTACTTCCTCGAGATTAGACAAGATACTCATTGGGTACACATTATTTTCGTACTCATACTACACTTCTGTGTATTTTTATTGCACCGGTACATGCATCTCTAGTGGCCTAGTGGACGTAACAACATGGTGGATACAGAGACTTAGGTGAGATGTATTTCCCGAGACGACTCGCAGCCAACAAGTCTCTTTTAGATTACTGTATTTATTTTCTGTCCAACATTGTATTCCGGACGGTTGTTGTATTGTATTGCTTCTTAAAAATTGCTCAAGCACTTGTGGATGTCTATGGGTTTATTCAGAAATTTTTAAAAAGTTGTTAACTCTTTCATTATTCATTCAATGGAATTTACTATGTGTTTTTTAAACGTACAAAAGAAGGAATTTCAGAAATATTTAAAACGAGATTTTAGTTAAGTATTTTGGTTGGCTTGTCTGACTGCGGTGTCCGGCGCCATCATGACCCTTAGTGCATTTTGGGTCGTGACACTTTTTGTCATAGATTATCTTACCATGAAGACTTACTTCACATTCTTTCATGCTTGCCTGAATATCTGGAAACTCTATTGCCACAACCTCCTTTTCTTCCTCCGGTAGAATAAATTTATGAAGGTATTCTGTAAAAAAATTTCCGCCATCTTCACATTGTAAAATTCCTGATGCTTATGATTTAGGGTTTGGTATATAGAACGAAAGTTTGCCAAAATTGGGGAACAGAGAGGATAAAAGTAGCGATTTTGATAGGTTTATTTGTTGAAATATTCTTGAAGGTAAAATTGAAGTGATTTCTTGTAAATTTGGTAAATTTAGTCAAGGAATAAAACCCCACGGAGGGGAAAAGGCTCTCAGTTGTAGAGAGAGAAAATTCTCAATTGAAGAGGGACTATCTAAACATTCTCCTTCATGACCAATATGGCGTCTGAAATACTAATACTATTTTGGTTTAGGTACTGACCAAGAACGAATTATAAAGGACACATTTTTTTTATCATTTTCCTTGTCAAAAATGTAAATTTAACTTATGCATGATCCAAATAATGGTTAGTAATGTTAGTTTAATTCAGAGGATATTATACCTTCTTAATCGGTTGGTTATCTAAGCTAGAAATTTTGAAACTTGTAGAAGTAATAAAAAATAATATTAGCAATGAAATAAAGTGAGGACATCCCGATTAAAGAATAGATGGGAATTCATGAGTGTCTGAATAAGCAGTAACAATGTGGTTTAATTTGATATAACGGTAATAATTTGTGTTATGCTATACAATTAAAAACATCATGACAAGTAAAATTGTATTTTATTATAGCGAAAATACGGAACTTGAAAATAATGCTTTGTTTCATTTCAGTTTTCTAAGAAAAATGAAAATGTCAAAAAAATTAACGCAATTGGGGTAGTATATGTAGGGAAATGACATCGAAAATAACAACAATAATAATACGGCAATAGAATTATTTGTAAGCAGAAATACACCAACTGACTTGAATCGTGTTAGGCACTGTCCTAAGAAACTATTTCAGCAATGTGAAATGTTTCCCCAGGATTAAAAAAACCTACCTCTATTTTATTTAGAGGATACAGGAATCAGCAAAATTAGATAATAAATCCAGCAATTTGGAAGAGAAAGAACAACTAATATCTTATGCCAATTAACTATTATAGAAGAAGAAATTAGAAGGAGAGGGGCATATAGGAGGGAAATAAGAAGGAAGAATTTTTTCTTTGCTAATGATTAGTTTTTCTTGGTATTTGATAACTGAAGAATGATGGCCTAATCATGGCTATTTATAGGCCTAAAGAAAGCTTCTTAGTGTAACGACTCGATCGGTAGTTTTGATCCCTATCGCGTTGTTCAGCAGTCTGAGGCCATGAGCAGCTTCATTTTAGGTATTGTGACTTGTATGCATGGTCGGAATTGAAATTCAGGAAGATCGGAGTTAAATTTAAATGAAAATTCTCATTTCAGAA
This sequence comes from Nicotiana glauca, assembly GCA_026770625.1. Lineage (NCBI taxonomy): Eukaryota > Viridiplantae > Streptophyta > Magnoliopsida > Solanales > Solanaceae > Nicotiana > Nicotiana glauca. Next base: position 60,798 of record MU719676.1, read on the forward strand.
GCCTTAAGTTGGAGAAAATGGCTAAGATTGAAATTTTGAGTAAACATCTCGGAATAAAGATCTGAAGGTTTCAGTAGGTTCGTATGATGATTTAGGACTTGTGTGTATGCCCGGATTGGATTTTGGATTACCCGGGAGCGTTTTGGCGCCTATTGTGCAAGTTGGCATTTTGGAAGAAATTTCATAAGTTTGGTTTGAAGTGCATTTCAGTGTTATCGATGTCCGTTTGGAATTTCGAGACTGGGAGTAGCTCCGTATGGTAATTCTGGAGTTGGGAGCGCAATCGGAAGTGAATTCGGTGGTCCGTAGGTCATTTTGAAGCCATTTGGCTAAAGATAGAAATTTGAAGGTTTTTGAGAAGTTTGACCGGAAGTGGACTTTTTGATATCGGGGTCAAAATCAGTTTCCGGAAGTTGGAATACGTCCATAATTTCAAATATGACTTGTGTGTAAAATTTGAGGTCAATCGGACATGATTTGATAGGTTCAAACATCGGAAGTAGAAGTTGGAAAGTTCAAAGTTCATAAAACTTGAATCGGGGTGTAATTCATGATTTTAGCGTTGTTTGATATGATTTGAGGCCTCGAGCAAGTCCGTAACGTGTTTTGGGATTGGTTGGCATGTTTGGTTGAGGTCCCGGAGGCCTCGGGTGGATTCCGGGTGGTTAACGAATCGAGTCCGGAGTTTGAAGAGGGGGTTGGGGCTGCTGCTTCTTGTATTTCCGCTTCTGTAGATTTGGGACTACATAAGCGGCCCCGCAGAAGCGAAGAAGAAGCCGCAGAGCGGCTGGAGGTAGAGCAGCCCAAGTCCGCAGAAGCGGCCCAAGATCCGCAAAAGCGGAACCGCATATGCGGTGGGCCATCCGCAGATGTGAAAATTGGGCTGGAGCCCAAGACCGCAGAAGCAGCATTTTTTTACCGCAAATGCGGAACCGCATAAGTGGAAATAATTCCGCAGAAGCGGAAATAGCTGGGACAGAATGGTTGTTTTAAAATATGATATTTAGCCATTTCTCTCATATTTTTTATGGCTTGGGTGATTTTGGGGAGCATCAAGAGAGGGTTTTCATCATCAATGATAAGGTAAGTCATCCCCACCTATCTTGAGTTAAATACATCAAATGTGTATGGATTTAAGCATGAAATTTTGTAGAAATAGTTGGGGTTTTGGTAGAAAGACCTAGAAATTTTATTCTTGGAGTTTAATCACGATATTGAGTATGGAATTCAGAAGAAATTATATATTTGAGTTCCTAAGGTCATGGGCATAGTTTATCTTCGAAAAATGTCGGATTCCGAGCACGTGGACCCGAGGGCATTTTTGTCAACTTTTCGTTCGGGGTTAAGAATTGTTACAAATTGGGTTATAAAGTTTAATTGAGCATATATTAATGGATTTGTATGACTATTGGCTAGTTTTGGAGCATTGTGCGTTGGTTCGAGCCTTCGGAAGGATATAGAGTGCCGGTTATGAGTCTTCGGAGCAAGGTGAGTCTCCTTTCTAATCTTGTGAGGGAGAATTTACCTCATAGGTAAGTTAAATTGGTTATGTGCTCCTATTTGTGGGAGCTACGTATGCACGAGGTGACGAGAGTCCGTGCGTAGCTACTATTATGCTATTGTCCGGGTATTCTAGGACCCAAAAGCATGTTATACTTGGATTAATTGTGAACCCATTGATGACATGAATTGCTTAAATCACATTAAATTAATAAATGAATTTCTAAAAAAGACTTAAGCTTCGTTATCTTAAATTATTAAAGAGAATTGGCCTTTCTTAGATAATTGCTCCGTGTTGACTTCTTGACTGACTGCCTGAGCCGTTGTTTTTGCTTTATGTGTTTATTTTGGAATAGGCTGAACGCCTCAGCAGATTAAATAGATGCATCTATAGGCGCGCCATCGTCCCTCGACAAGTGCACAATTTATTTCTGTTGGATCGGACCGTCGCCTCGGCATGATTTGTGCATGATATATATATCGTTGCCTAAGAATTTTATACGTTGATGCTGCCTTCCATGACTTGATATAAATTGATAAAATAAAGAAAAGTAAACCTTTAAAATCCTTTATTATTTATTGAAGGTATTGCCTATTTACCAGCTTTGTGAGTTAGAACCGATATATAAAATCCCTGACTTCCTCACATATTTAGTATATTATTATTGCACCACTAGTAAGTGTCAAAGTTGACCATCTCGTCTCTACTTCTGCGAGATTAGGCGGGATACTCATTGAGTACACGTTGTTTACGTACTTATACTACACTTCTGTGTATTTTTTGCATAGGTATATGTATCTCTAGCAGCCTACTGGGCATAGCAGTGCGAATGATTCTGGGACTAGGTGAGCTGCATTATTCGAGGCGACCCGCAGCTAGTGTAGTTCTTTTCAGCATTTGGTATTTATTCCCTGTCCACTCTATTTCGGACAGATGTTGTATTTTATTTCCCTTATCAGTAGTTGCTCATGCACTTGTGACACCGGGTTGTGGGATGGTTTTTGAAAGATGTGTACTAATAGTTATTATTTAATTTGAATTAAAATAAGCGATCTTTTTATTAATGAAAAATAAAAGAAAAATCCTAGATTTCAAAGGTGTTGAAAGAGAGAGTTTAATTAATTAATTAGTTGGCTTACCTGAAAAGGGTGTCCGGCGCCACCACGACCCTTAGTGGCTTTTGGATCGTGACAACATGGTATTAGAGCACTAGGTTCTTGTCGGTCTCACGAGTCATGAGCAAGTCTAGTAGAGACTCACGGATCGGTACAGAGACGTTTGTATTTATCCTGGGAGGCTACAGGGCTGTTAGGAGTACTTCCCTTATTGATTTCCTTGTCGTGCAGTTCAGTTCCTTTGAGGCTTATGCCTTTGATTTCTTCCTACTCAATCTTACGCGAGCGCTTGTTATAAATCGAAAATTGAAGGATTGTAATGGCACTACAAATATGGTGCGAGATGATTCTCTCGGTATAGTTGATTGGACTATTATAGTCACCTTATGGAAGGATATTCTAGTGTTCAGCTCAGTAACAGAACTTCTAAGAGCCTTGAGGCTAGGCACAGGTTGCCGCGATGCTTATGAGCGATTATTCCGTAGTATTGTTGAGATGGTAGGATGTTTGTTCATGTGTCGGGGCAGTGAATGACTTGAAGGGAGGTTTACTCAGTGTGTAATCAAGGGATTCAGTATTTTATTCCCGACAAGGGAAAGGCAGTCAGACTAAGGATGGTCGGATGTGGACTGGTGGAAGTGATGAGACTTGGTAATTGCATGCGTGGTGGAGTTCTCCTCTATATTGGGGTGTTGTTGTCCTAATTGGACGTACTAAGTTTGTCGATGTTATAATCTACTACAATTCACCTTAATGGCAGGATATTGTGAAATAGTATTGGAGATACGACTGTCAGATTTCGCATGGTGTGGTGGTTTAGGATGGAAATAGTATTTGAAATGTTGATAGTTCGAGAAAGATGACCTTCGGAAAAGTTTAAAGTTAGTAACAAATTGTGGATTCAAGTTCCAGGAAGATACATTTTATTAAGGCAACAGAGAGCAGCAAAGTATGAGGATAGACGAGTGGGAAGTGTCAGGTGGAGTTTTGAACTTCTAAAGGGCCGGTATAAGAATCATAGGTCGAGAAGTTGATTATAGGAGCGAGTTTTCCCAAAGTGGGAGAGTGGCGGATCAGTATAGGGCTTAGTAATAAGATGATTATGCGCCTTAAGGAGAGTTTGGAACGATTTGAGAATATTGGTGCTTGGTTATTGGGGTCTACGGGCCCAATTTGAAGTAGGGATTCTTGTGCGGACGAAGATTTAGTATAATGGAAAGGAGCCGCTTAAATAAAGAAGGATGCAACATAAATTTAAATTGGAAGGATGTTGTCGCACATTTAAATGGTATCCATGAGGGGTAAATGGACCTGTGCAGCTGGGGAGTGAGCTTAGACTCAGGGAGGGTCATTGATGTTGTAGTAATTGTACCCTACGCAGCAGTGTGGGAAGATGCCGGGGAGAGCTTTCTATAGGCGGGTTACCCAAGTGAGCAGGTTAGCAGTCGCGTGGTTGGTGAGGCTTCTGTGAAGAATTTTATCGGTTATATAGCCAAGAGATCGGTCGTGCAAATGTAGTGGGAGAATCAAAGTATAAAAGAATGGGGTTTTGCAAAAGGAATCCGAGAAATTATGCGGTTAATCGTGCAAGGTTATGTCGATGGAAGCTAGGGAATCTTGGTGAATTCCAGAATTGTGAAATAATGGCTTCAAGCTAAGTGGGAGAGTCCCACCTCTTATGATGGGGTTGCAGAGTTAACTGCTCGCGAGGTTTCAGGTTATTAGCATATTTTTGGGCTACTTCAGCTATGGGGAAAGACCATAAGTGGTAATCTGGGCAAAGGAATTATTAAAGGTGGGCTATCGTTGGCCTTATTGGCCCTGTTCAGACATGGGGAAAGATGCAGGATTTTGCTTTGTATAGATGTGAGTTCCAAGGGAAGTGATTCGGCGGGTTCTTCCCCAAGGGGGTATTCATGTGATGTAAGACTCATGGAGTTGATTATATTTGGGGCCAAGTCAGAGCGGGTGGCTCTCAACAACGGTCCTAATGGGATTAAAAAGGGTAAAGTGTGGTGCCTAATAATTTCGAGCCTATAGGTACGGTTGAGAACCAATCTTGGTAGCAGCTTATGAGAAGGTGCCCAAAATGTTCTATGATATGTTAACTTCTAGTATAGCATTTGAGAGATATGAATCAGTTCGTGGGATTTAAGACAACACGGTCTCGTGATTCAAGGTCACTCGAGATGAGTGCATGTGGAGTATGTTATGTGTTGGATGGAATTATATTATTTCTAAGGTAATTGGGGTGGATCGAAAGAAGATAGATTTATTATCCATAGTTGAATTTGGCATGATGGGGTCTGTGATCAGTTCATTCAGTGTGATCGAGTTATGCATATGATTTGTGGTGGTACGTGTGAGGTAATTGATGTTATTCAGAAGCATTCTTCTGTTATGGCTTGTTAAGTCGAAGTGGATTCCGGAAGGAATATATTGGGCCACTACTTAGAGATTTGCATATCCTACATTTATGGGAATTTACCTGTGTATTTCTATGATTCTCCTGAAGTGAGTTAAGTGAAAAGTTCGTATATGATGAAGTGTTAAAATATTAATGATTTCGGAGTTATGATGAAAATCGTAATTCTATCATATATTGGCACGTTGGGTGCGGTGAGAGGTATTGAAATTTGAAGCGAGGGTCAAGGTTGCAGTTAAGTGTTGACAAGGATGTCACGGGCTCGGATGAGCAAGGAAAGGGTTGAATGATTAAAGTAAATTGGTATTGTCTTCAGCGTCACCTGAGATCAATGTGTTGTGAAAGAGGCTTTGCATCCTAGTTAAGGATTCTTGACCAATTTTCAGCGTTAGTGTGGCCGATGGTTTGGATGTACGGACCCGTTATTTATTTCGAAAGATTATGGGAGCGTGTCCCATGGGAATATTGTATAAGTGTTACATGTATTTGTCACACCTCCTTTCTCCTTACACCCCCGTAAAGGGATATAATAAAGAGAATTTTTCCAATTAAAGGACAATCAAAACGGGATTCGTTTTATTAAAATATTCAAAGTCGCCACTTGGGAGATTTATGGTGTCCCAAGTCACTGGTTTAGAATCCCGAATCGAGATAAGGGTTGACTCTGTATTACAGTCTGCGAATTAGAAATTCAGGTAAGGTATAATGTTAACCCGGGAGAAGGGGTTAGGCATTCCCGAGTTCCGTGGTTTTAGCACAGTCGCTCAACTGTTATTTTCGGCTTAATTATCTGATTTTAATACATTATGAACCTATGTGCAAATTTCAATTCTTGGTTGCTTTTATTTATTTTTAAAGAAAAGTGAACGTCGTTTAAAATATGTCTTTGGATAGCATCACATGAAATGCACCCACGATCCTAAACACATTTTATTCAACGTTTTAGGATTTGATTTGGGTTACATAAAATGCACACCCGAGCTTAAGAAGGTAAAATTAATAAATAACGCGACTAAAGAAACTACGCGTTCACACTTGCGAGGGCCATGGAATTTGCTAAATAGCACGCCTCGGAATCTAAGGATCAATACAGAATTAAAATTAGGACTACGCAATTATCCTTTTCCTTCTTATTGTTTCGGCATGGCACGCCTCAATTTCATTTTTTTTAGCAAGAGGTACTAGACTACGATTGAAGGGTCGTGACTTATTGGGTTAACTAAAATGGTTTAATCCCTATTCTAATTATCGATTGCACATAATCACCATTTAAACTACTCTAATTATCTATGGCGATGCTAGTTGTCCCAACGTTAAAGAAACCAACAATTAATTTAAAGGCCTTACTACTTGCAGCCATTCGAGTATTAATTGACCAAGGCTATTCTGCAAACCCAAACCAAGAAGTTACATTTTATAAAGGAAGAGATTAATGGTGTGGTATCGAACTTGGCCAGCCTGGACTGCTTTTGAAATTATAAATACCCATTTGTAAAATTGAAACCCATGTAGGAGGCCCAAATAAAATGAGACCCGTTTAAGCTTACAATGAGGTCTTTAGTTCGAATCCTCACATTGACACAATGGATCATTTTTTTATATCTAATTCTATAATTCGATCACTGCTTGCAATTCAGTTTAGACAAGTATGAGGAAAAAATCGAAATTAGTTTTTCATGGTCCTACTGAACAATTCAAGGATCACAGCATGCAAAGGCTCATATCCAGACTTAAAAGGAATTAATCCTGTTATTGGAACACGGGTGATCACTTTCCCCTTTGTCACAATTATAACTAACTCAACGACTATTTAGATAACTTGATACCTGAACCCCGGTCCATTTCACATATTTAACTTATCTACAGGAACTCATTTAACAACCAAACCCAAAAATAAAACTCTAAATATGCATGTATACTTGTATATTAGTCCATATCTGATTGTTTTAAGCTTTAACATTCAAATTCTAAATCTAACTCCAAAAGATGAATATTAACTACTTATCAGCAATCACTGAATAATACAGCATTCCTTCACAAAAAGAAAATATAAGATTAAATAAAAAAAGAAGAAAATTGCAATCTTGTTTTAAGGGTCTTCTTCCCATTTTTTCATTTCCTCTCCCAATACATCAATCAAACAATAGAGCTACAAGAGTCATGTACCTGGAAACTAGAAAAAGAAGGGGAAGATGGGGGACAGTCAAGTAACAACAGCAGTAAGCAGTAATCAACAGCCTAGTTCAGCCAACTTTCAATGAAATCAAAATTCAGTAATCAATGGAACAGGAGTTTAAACACTGAATCTACCCAGATTATAACCAAATACCCAATGCATTCAATCTCAGATCAATGAAACAATCACCTTATTGCCAAAACTCTCAACCGGATAAAAGAGAATCAATGGAACATTGTATATTTTACATTATACTGTATTTTCTGAGATACCAGTGATTTTTCTGCTTTCTTGTGTGTATATCAGAGTATTTTCACTCAATGCCCTGAATATTGTTTCTTAATCTCTATGTCTAAGCTCTTAAAACTCCCTTTTATCTCGGAATCTCTCAATGTTTGTTTCTCCTAAGCTCTCAATCGAAATTTCCTCTCTTTCTATGTGTTCTCCAGTGTATTCTTGTGTCTCTATCTCACTCAATTCTCTCAACTAAAATCTCCCTCTGACTCTCTCTTTAAGCTCTCACTTCCTCTTTTCAAGTCTCTTTCAGGTCTCCCCCTAAGTGTTCTCCAGTATCTCCTATTTAAAGATCAGACTTACTATTTTTCAAATAATTTTTTTACAGCTTGTTTATTCCCTTCCCATGTGCACCTTAAACCTTTTTATTATTAAACTCATACTTGTTTTCTGATTTTCAACTCTTAAAGATGTCAGTCACACTTCCCTTTCAATTTTTTTTAATCAAAAACTCATGTTATTCTCTGGTTTTTCCACTACTGAATGTCAATTTCACCTTTAACCCCTTTTTCCTTTAACTGGTATGGGCAGCGTATATTTTAATCCAGGCGTGCCCTGATAACCAATGCTGGTACACCACTTAGACTGAACCATTTTCAGGTTTTAATTCCAAACTAACCCCTGAAATCTTATTGACGCTCTGAAAATTCTAAGCATCCACGAATTTAGGCTATTAAGCCCGTTATACAATACAAAATCATCACAGTCTGCCTAATTGTTCTTAAAATTAAAATCAGAACCAATTCATCTTTCAATGAAACTGGCACGAATTAGTTTAAAAACTACTATTATGTGAGCCTAGATCATTGGTCAAACCAGACAAGACAAACAATCTACAAATTCGAAAAGTTAAAATGGAAAATCCTAGAACAAACTAACCAAATAAACGTTTGAAATAAAAATAAAAGAAAGGAGTAGAAGAGATAACAATACAAAATCATGGGATGACTAATCAAGAAACTTACCTCTAAATGTTCCAACACTGCCCCGAATTAAACTTCAATTTTCCTTGAATTTGCGGCCAGGATTGTCCTTAATCGAGTGTTCCCAAATGAGAACTTCCGACTAAGGTCGTTCTCGACCTTAAACCTTCATGCACTCAATGTTTTGGAGTTTGGGATTTTAGGGTTCGTTTCTGAGAAGTTCGAACAATCATTCGAGGGAAACTAAGTATGGATTTGGGATGCCGGTGATGATGTGATTATAAGATGTGTTTTTGGTATCGATTGGGTGTGGCGCCGCCACCAGGGGATTTTGTGGTGGCGCTAGGGTTCCGGGATTTAAACTAATATTCGATGGGTTCTATGTCGATTCGAGGGAAGGTGGTTAGTGATTGGGCAAGAGGAAGTCAAGGGGGTTCAGGTGTGTAACTTTGGCAGCCATCGGAGGTGGTGTTGTCGGACATTGTGGAGAGGCTGTTAGGGTTTTGGTTATTCGAGGAGATAGGCTAGGACTCGAAGAAAGATAAGGGTGGATCGGGGATGGGTAGGTCAAGGTGAATCGATGGTGTAATTTTGGGGGTGTTTGTACGCCGGCCGCCGCCGTGGGTGATTTCTGACACGGTGGCGGGCGGCGGCGTTACGATTGTCTCTAAAGAGATAAAAGAGATAAGTGAGAGGGGGTGTGGGTTTTGGGTAATTAAATGGGGTGATTGATCGTGAGCCGTTGGATTGAAAGGAATCAACGGCTCTGATCAAAAGGCTTCGAAACGATGTCGTTTAGGTTGGGATGGGCTTGGATCGGGCAAGGGAGACGGGTTTGGGCTGATATTGGTTGGGTTTACACGGGTTTTGCATTGGACCTGGGAGTTTTCTTGAACAAATTGGCCCAACCAGATTTTCTTTAATTATTTTCCTTTCCTTTTAATTTCTAAAAATTCTAATAAAATAAACCTAGATTAATTCTTGGTCACATTATCCTAAAACACTAGTTGATTCGAAATATCAATTATCACACATAATCAAATACCAAATTAAAAGAAAAATCACAGAGTTTAACCCTGAACATTAAAATGCACAAAATACGCTATTTTTTACGAATCTTTTTATTTTTGCTAAACAGACACTTGCTTAGTTAATCTTAAAAAGTGAAATTAAATCCTAAAATGAAAATGTAACTTATTTTTGTATTTTTCTTATTAATTTAAACAAAATAAGCACACACATGCAAATGCAAACAATGACGGAAAATACCACAAAAATCCATAAAATTGCAAACGAAGAAAAATTATTTTATTTTGAATTTTTTGGGAGCAATTCACGTGGGGCAAAAATCACATGCTCACAGCTGCCCCTCTTTGCCCGTAAATACGAAGAGTTTCGTGTAAAGACAAAGTGAGCGGATACGAGCGATTTTTGCCCGTTTGAACACTCCGTGTGAAGCATTTTTTGAAAGATTCTTGACCGAACCTCTGCTTCAAAGGTCTCCTACATATCCTTGGCTTAGAAGAAATTAGGTCAATGTAGTTCGGGAAGTTTTGGTAGCTGGGACTACCATGAAGCTGTTGTGTTAACTATTGCTGCTGCTTGCTGACCTCCTTATTACATCATGCTAAAAGAAAATAAGAAGCTAGACTAAACTATAGTCTATGACTTACAAAATCCTATCTAGACCTTCAAACATGCTCTTGTGTTTCTTGCTGCCTCGTTGTCTTGCATTCTCTTGTAGCAATTCCTTTGTTGCTGCCTTGCTTCGATTTCTTGACTTGAATGGTATTCCCCCGCTTTCCAAACGGGTTCCTGACATCAAAGCTCTAAAATGTACACCTCTGTTCTTCAGGTGGGCTCCTGACTTCAACAATTTTAACAATTACACCTCTATTCTCCAAGCAGGCTCCTGACTTCAACACTTTTAAAAATCAAACCTCTGTTCTCCAGGTGGGCTCCTGACTTCAACAATTTTAACAATTACAAAGAAAATTTTCTGCCCCAGTGCGGTGGCTGTTTGGTACTTTCTCTCTTCCTGCAGAAAATTTCTTCGCTATCAACAACATTTCCTGCCCCTATTTCAAACACAAGAAAATTGGGGCAGTTTAGGGTGCGGTGATTGAATGTGATTCTCTTGCTGGGGATGGTTTTCCCTTCTTTCCTTTCCATATTCAGTTTTGTTTGACTGTTTTAAAACTGGTCGAGAATTTTCGACCTTCCGACTACTTCCTTATCTGCAAATTTTCAATTGTTGCTTTCTGCTCCTCTTATCTTATTTGAAACTTTCCAAATTGTTGCCTTCCCCTTCTTGTTATCTTAGGAGAAAGATTCGTCACACTAAGATTTTCTATCTTAGGAGAAAAAATCAGCAGACTAATATTTTGATCCTAGGAGATAATTCATCAGACTAGGTCCATTTTTGTGTGATCTTAGGAGAAAGATTCATCACACTAAGATTTTCTATCTTAGGAGAAAAATTTATCAGACTAAGATTTTTATCCTTACCTTAGGAGAAAGATTCATCAGACTAAGATTTTCTAAATTAGGAGAAAAATTCATCAGACTAAGTCCATTTTTGTTATCTTACTTGAAACCTTCCAATTGTTGATTTTCCCTTCTTGTTATCTTATCTGAATCTTTCCAAACGTTGCCTCCCCGCTTCTATTATCTTACTTGAAACTTTCCAAACTGTTGCCTTCCACTTCTGTTATCATACTTGAAACCTTCCAAACTGTTGCCTTCCACTTCTATTTTCTTAGGAGAAAATTCGTTAGACTAAGATTTTGATCCTAGGAGATAATTCATCAGACTAGATCCATTTTTGTGTGATCTTAGGAGACAGATTCATTAGACTATGATTTTTATATTTACCTTAGGAGAAAGATTCATCAGACTAATATTTTCTATCTTAGGAGAAAAATTCATCAGACTAAGTCCATTTTTGTTATCCTACGTGAAACCTTCCAATTGTTGCTTCCCCCTTCTTGTCAAACTTTCCAATTGTTGCCTTCCCCTTTTGTTGTCTTATTTGTAACCTTCCAACCGTTGCTTCCCACTTCATGTTATCTTATTTGAATCTTTCCAAACGTTTCTTCCCCACTTCTGTTATCTTATTTGAACTTTCAAAACTATTGCCTTCCCCTTTTGTTGTCTTATTTGAATCTTTCCAAACGTTGCTTCCCCACTTTTGTTATCTTATTTGAAACCTTCCAATTATTTCTTCCCCCTTCTTGTCAAACTTTCCAATTGTTGCCTTCCCCTTTTGTTGTCTTATTTGAAACTTTCCAAACGTTGCTTCCCCACTTCTATCTTAGGAGAAAAATTCATCAGACTACGATTTTCTATCTTAGGAGAAAAATTCATCAGACTAAGATGTTTATCCTTACCTTAGAATAAAGATTCATCAGACTAAGATTTTCTATCTTAGGAGAAAAATTCATCAGACTAAGTCCTCTTTGCGTGATCTTAGGAGTAAGATTCATCAGACTAAGATTTTGTGCACAATAGCCAGACTAGCTTTGTTCCTGTTACATACAAAGAAAGATCTGTCAGTTTTTGAAAGTGGTGGTTGGTTGTGATACTCTTGCTGGGGATGATTTCCTCATTTCCACGCTCTGCTTCGCTCGACTTCCTTGAATTTTGAGGGCGATTTTTCCTTCACTTCCCACGATAACTAACTTCTATTCAAAGATCTTGCTTGTTGATCAACCGCTTTCTCTGTCATCCGTATCACTGAAGTATTTTCTCCGTTCGGACCCATATCCTGTATTTGTTGTATTTCTCCTAAAACGACATCTTCCCGACCTTTGTGTCTCACGTGAATCCCGAATTATGTCCATTTTGCCCACTCTGTGTATACGTTGCTCTTTCTTGACTTGTCCACTGGCCTTGGCCTTGAGGTTTGTAACCTTTGATTTCTGCTTGAGGTGTCTTCCTTGTCACTGTCCACCCTTTTTGTCAATCTCCTCACGGAATATACCTTTGATCCATTCAGCCCAAACATCCTCCATATGTCTCATTCTTCATGAACCGATATGGACCAAACCTTTGTATTTTGTAGGGATCGCAAAGCAATTTGGTTATTACCAGCTCAGTGCCCTAGTTGTTCTTTCCTGACTTATGACGCCTTGATGTACTAGCCAAATCTCGCCTTGTATAATTGGAAAATTGATGGCAAATTTTGGAGTTATTTCTCACTTGTTTTGACCAGACAGACTCAAAAAAGGAATAGAATAAATGAAAAAGGAAAAAGATGATTCCTAACAAGAAAACTATAAAGTAGAAACCTATCAGACGTGGATACCAACTCTAGCCATGACATGCACATGTGTCCTATTCTGTCAAGCAATTCTGATGTTCAACTCTTATGGTACCGTTAAATCGTGAAATTGGGCTTTGATTCTCCATCGCTAACCATCTTTCACAATCTCAGAAGGATTTTTTTTTACTATCAAGCCTCTCTTATTTTGGTCTTTCTCAACTTGCAGTCACCTCAAGGTGCCCGTGAGGGTTTTCACCTATAAGACTCTCTCATTTTTTATTTCCCTTGTTTGGACCGAAGTGTTTCCCCTGATGTGATTCACCTTTACTCCCTTGACTTGGCATATCTTGAAGACTGATCGGAAGGTCTTTCTTTGGACCGTAACGTGGGTTTTTGGATAAGGCTTAGAAAGAAAGGGTATTAAGGCTCAGAACAATCCAACATGGGTTTATAATTACAACTTTCGGGATCAGATTTTTCATAACAACCACAACTTCTGCCCCAATTTCTTTCTTGGGGACTCTTGGATTTTTATTTTTGTGTGACTGAACCTCATAGAGAGGCTGCATACGTATCCTTTCGGAATCAAGTCGGACGTAGTTCATACATTCCTTGTTGTTATGGTTTTCCTTTTCACTTATTATTGTTTTTTCTTTTTCTTTTCTCATACCCCCTTTTTTTCTTTTTCTATTTTTCTTTTGTTGCTTTGTTGTTTTTGTTGTTTTCTTTTTTCTTTTTCTTATCTTTTTCTCTTTTTCCTTATTTTTTCTTTTTCCTTATCTTTTATGCTTGTGTTTCTAATCTTTGCTATTGATTCCAAAAGAGGGGTATGAAAGAAAACAAGTAAGACTCAAAGGGGTAACGAAGGATAAAGTGTTTAGATAGCCGAACAAAATGCCTTCGTCTTTCCAATCTTCAAAATATGTCAAGCCCAAACAAAGTGATTAAACAGAACATTTGTAGCATCTTCTGATTGTGGTAGACTTCATAGCTATATTCACACATTTGCTTTTCATCTGTTAAATACAAATCACCATTGGGCAACACTCTTACTCTCATTGTCACGAACGACCCTTGTCCATTTGGCCAACTTGCTTTTACGGTTTCTTTATGTTTTATCTGCCCTAGTTCCATATGGTTCGGGCTTCAAATGATCTTAAAATGTTCTTATTTCCCTTAAGTGTCCCGATCATCTCCCAATTGCTTCATGATTAACTTTTAAGATTAGGCATAGAACTATGCGCGCATGTCAATATCATTAGAGTTGACAGGAAAAGAACTATAAAGAGGAGGGAACTAAACAAAAGAAGATAACTTGAAATAACAGAAACCAGGACATTGCATTAGACGATGAAAACAATTCGAATAACGAAACAACAAACTAAACTGGGGTTACAACCCTTAGAACAAACCTAGGCAAACGCTAAATGAGATACTACGACCAAAGGGACTGGACAAACTCAAAGATAGAAGGGTTTGATTTACAAGACCATATCCAGCTTACAACCCGAAAATAACCTGGATAACAGAGATGACAAAAAAATAAGCTACCAAGATTCCTTCTTGAATGACTTTTCAATTGATAAGCCTGACATTTAACCACAAATTTGCTTATCAGAATCACCATGGCCTTCTCCAATTTCAGTCGGCAAATTCCCGAGTGGATTCTCATCCCCCATGTCACCATGCATCATCCCCACAAAGTGTGTACCGTTATGTGCAGGTAAAGGATTCAGCGTGATATTCTGGGTGTCACTGTCTTGTCTCACAATCAAATTTTCCTGGATCATCCTTTCTATTTCCCTTTTCAAATTCTGACAACTTTCCACATTGTGCCCCGGGGCATTGGAATGGTATTTACACCTTTTATATGGGTCAAAGCTTCTTTCACGTGGGTCCACATGATTTCGAGGAATAGTTGCAATCCTGTCATATTGTTTTAACTTCTCAAATAAGCTTGCATAGGACTCTCCTATTGGTGTAAAATTATCTTTCAGCTTATGTTCCCTTCTATACCCCTGTCTTGGATGTGGGTTATAAAGTGTTTGGAACTTTTTCGAAGGTTGGTGGAGATTTTGTGATGCTCGTGCTCACTTTCTTGGGTGTTTTGATGGCGGGACAGCATACTGGGGTGTATCAACGGAGTATAGTGGGTTCTGAGGTGGATAATGATGCCTAGAGGAGTCATAGAGAGCTTGATGAGGCTGCGCATACCTTCGAGGTGTTCTTCTGGGACCTATTCTTAACCCTGATGTCATCATGATTTCTTCATCCCTCCTATTCGTGTCACCAGATTCAATTTAGACAGCCTGAGTTGCAGCTTTGAGAGCTGCTTGACTTATAATTCTGCCTGTCTTAAGACCATTCTCTACCATTTCTCCCATTTTGATTGCTTCCATGAAGGATTTACCAACTGCAGACATCATGTTTTGAAAGTAATCCGGCTCTTGAGCCTGAAGGAAGATAGTGATTAACTCGTGGTCATCCATGGGTGGCTTAGCTCGAGCTGCTTGCTGTCTCCATTTAATGGCATATTCCCTGAAACTTTCGCTTGGTTTCTTCTTCAGGTTTGAAAGGGAAATGCGGTTTGGGGCAGTTTTGATGTTGTATTGGAACCGTTTGACAAAGGCATGTGCCATGTTATTCCAGACGTACCAGCGAGATGTGTCTTGATCCAAAAACCATTCAGATGCTACTCCCGTAAGGCTTTCCCCGAAATAAGCTATTAGCAATTCTTCATTTCTTCCTAGACCTCTTATTTGATTGCAATACCTTTTCAAGTGAGCCATGGGGTTTCCATGTCCATCGTATTTTTCAAATTTAGGAATCTTGAAACCAGGCACAAATGGACGTCGGGGAACATACATAGATCTTTGAAGGCAACACCCTTTTGACCTGCCAGTCCTTGCATGTTTTGAACCGTTGTTCTAAGCTTTTTACTCTTTGGGTTATTTCCTCCTGTATCATCTTTAGGGCAGGCTTCTCAATGTTTTCCGGAGGATCAAACGATGTGAGTGGTTCTCTTGTTATGTAGCAAATTATGACTCATGTCGGGGCTCTCCTTGCCCATTAGCCCATGCTTGACATATTTTTCAGTCAATTTCTGTTTCGGTACTCTATTTTCCTAAATCACGGTAGACTCTAGCTAACCCCTCTGATGCTGAGTCTCTTGAGCACTTGTAACATCTTCGATGTTAGTTATCATTTTTCCTCAGATCTTGTGTTGTCCGCTTGCCACAAACCGACCACCTCAAATTTATTCACAATTCAAAACGTGTTAGAATGGACTCAATCAGTCCTTATTATTATCAACATTTTTCAATTTTGTTTCTTTTTTTTTAATCATTTTTTTAGTATATATAGCTGTAGTCGAATCTTACATGGATTGCCTACTATCATATCCCCGCATGAATCAGACCGTGCGTAGTTCTTGCATAAATAATGCCAAATGACCAAAAATTAAAAAAAAAATTGGATTTTTTTTTCAAATTTTCCATAAAAGAAAAGATGCGTTTATTATGACACATTTTATTATAATATCAACGGACTCCAAAAGACTCTAACATCAAAACGGCAATACAGCCTAACAGAAAATCGTCATTGTTTTCTAAAAAATTTCATAAAATATCAGGTCTTGTCAATACGGCCTTTCAGCACTTCGGAGAAGATTTAAAGGCTGTGTTTGCTAACCGGCCAAAAATTTTGAGAAATGACCAAAGGCTGTTGTTCTTGCAAAAACGGCCTTCCGGCGTAATTTTGGGGACATTCAGCTATTTTTGACAAGAATGACATCACCTTCTCTCATGGCAAACAACGATATTTATTTTCCCTAAAAAAATTCTCTTTTTTTTTTAATTTTTTCAAATAGTTGAACACGATATGGATTGTCTACGTATCCCACATTCGGTGAGAATTAAACTTATGTAGTTCTGCCAAATAAAACAAACTATATTTGAGAACAAGACTCTTTTTTTTCCCTTTTTTTGGTAAATAAAACTAACTATTTTTGAAAACAAGACTCTTTTTTTCTTTTTCATTTTTCATTGGCAAATAAACAAACTATTTTTTTGAAAACAAGACTCCTTTTTTCCTTTTTTTTCTTTCTTTTTTCTATTTTTCTCAAAAATTCGGCAGAGTTTCGTCGCTATTTGGATATTGATTTTTCCCAAACACGTAATTATATATCTTTAACCCTCATACCGCTATTTCCTTTAAAAGCCGGTCGACATGCGAATCCACAACACATAAGTGCACAAGTAAGATGCATCAGGATGGTCTATTATTCCGGGTACACATGTCCTAGACAGACCCAACCCCTGTGTTGAGACTCCAAAGTCAAATGCACATGATGCAAACAAACGTTCCTACTAGGAATCCGACATGAGGCTCAGTTATTCTAGGTTTAAGACCTGGGTATTTGTTCTACACTGTGTACCCGAGCGGACAACTTGAGTCGAGGAGGGGGCTACGTACCAGGGACCCGCAAGATTGTCCGGATTAGTAACTTGTCCGAGCCTCTTTCTTATTTAAAGGTATGACACTAACAAAATAGGGAGTCTTGACCAGCGAGCACATACCCGAAGATAAGAAGAGAATGGTTTCGTAACAGTTTATATGTACAGTTCAAATAATATCAAAGCAGTAAAAGCATCATTTTGCATTTTAAGCCCAACATGTAATAAAAATCAGATAATAAATAAGCCAAATACAACAATTATTCCAAGCTCGAATTCTTGAACCCTGAACCAGTGGTCCTGGGTTCCATCCCCAATAGAGTCGCCAGAGCTGTCACACCTCCTTTCTCCTTACACCCTCGTAAAGGGATATAATAAAGGGAGTTTTTTCAATTAAAAGACAATCAAAACGGGATTTGTTTTATTAAAAGATTTGGAGTCACCACTTGGGAGATTTATGGTGTCCCAAGTCACCGGTTTAGAATCCCGACTCGAGGAAAGGGTTGACTCTGTATTACAGTCATTCCCGAGAGAAGGGGTTAGGCATTTCCGAGTTCCGTGGTTCTAGCACGGTCGCTCAACTATTATATTCGGCTTAATTATCTGATTTTAATACATTATGAACCTATGTGCAAATTTCAATTCTTGACCGCTTTTATTTATTTTTAAAGAAAAGTGAACGTCGTTTAAAATATGCCTTTGGATAGCTTCACATGAAATGCACCCGCGATCCTAAACACATTTTGTTCAACGTTTTGGGATTTAATTTGGGTTACATGAAATGCACACCCGAGCTTAAGAAGGTAAAATTATTAAATAATGCGCCTAAAGCAATAACGCGTTCACACTTGCGAGGGCCATGGAATTTGCTAAATAGCATGCATCGGAATCTAAGGATCGATACAGAATTAAAATTAGGACTACACAATTATCATTTTTCTTCTTATTGTTTCGGCATGGCACGCCTCAATTTCATTTTTTTTAACAAGAGGTACTAGACTACGTGTCACGCCCCAACCTCGGTAGGCACGACCGGCGCTCAATCAAGTGAACCCGACTGAGCAAGCCTAACCGAACACTTTCTACCCCAACTCAATATGAATATGGAACTCATGCCTTTGATTAATTTAGACGAAAATACACGGTGTATACCATATTACTGATTCATTTCATATCATAAAATTACATAAGCTAGCTTCAAGGATTCTATTAGAGTTACAACTTAAGGAGTTCACAAGTTTAGGATCACAACATATACATATAGTGGACTCCCCGAACCCCGAACCCCCGTACATAACCCACACTAGTGTCTTTGGAGCCTCTAAGGATACAATAGATAAGCATGACTATGCCGACAACAAGGCCTCGACTATACCTCAAAAGTGAAAAGCTGTAAATGACAAAAGGTACATCATATAGCCCCATGGAAGAAAAGGGTCTCACCGAGACTTCGAGTAGAAAAATGCTCCGCTACACACGGTTGGCACTGTCTGCTATGGAGCCACCTACAATCATAACACGAATGTAGCGCCCCCGACAAAAGGGACGTCAGTACATTTGAATTGTACTGGTATGTATAACTAAACACCATTTTACTAGAAAGAACTATCAAATAAATACAAGCAATTAATATGAGCAAATCAAGAAACAATTCATATAATCTTGCATACAATTTCCACAACATAGATTTGGGCATATCTATCACATGTTCACCACTATTCTTATTACCACCGCCATCTCGAGCGGAGTCCGGCCACGACCCGACCGGCTAGGTCACCTCATTGGAGGCATTACTCTCAATCAATAATTCATTTCCCTTATTCGAAATTCAATATCAGCACATTACCACCATGTGTGCGTCATGGTGTCTGATCACGACCCGATCTGCTAGGTCACCTCATTGGAGGCATTACTCCATTCTCATTAGTCAACACTTCAAGTCTTTATCTCACACATATCATAACAGTACCTAGGGCACTCATTGACACCATCACCACATTGTTTCCCCTTTTTAATATTCATCTTACAAGTTGTGGTCATAGACCCATA
This sequence comes from Nicotiana glauca, assembly GCA_026770625.1. Classification (NCBI taxonomy): domain Eukaryota; kingdom Viridiplantae; phylum Streptophyta; class Magnoliopsida; order Solanales; family Solanaceae; genus Nicotiana; species Nicotiana glauca. The sequence continues at coordinate 79,999 of MU719676.1, forward strand.
TACCAAGGATAATTCAAGTTGCAATTACAGGTAAGTGAGCAAATAGCTAACATGAATAATTCTTTGTTTCAATGTTGGCTTATAGCCCAAGTATTTCAACATATAGCAGTACTTTTCATCATTATCTAATTGTCAAGATTGACACATTATTCACATTGAGGCAACCCGTCACGAATATGTATAGATATATGCAAATCAATTAATTGCGTAATGAAAATCAATACACTAGCCAATTCAACTCTTACCATACTTTCGTAATGATAACGGAGCTCAATTTCTAATAAAAGGGGGTTTTAGCCATACATACCTCAATAAAGCTTTTCCTTACTCTTTTACAATTTCCGGAACTTTTAGCACTTCGATCTACTGAGTAAGAACTACAAATTAAATCGAGAATTAGAGACGAAACTGAAGTTCTAGCTTGGTTCGAGCATATCATGAAACACTAAAGGTGCATTGTGATCTTAGCCCCTTTTTGTGAGGAATTTCTATCATTTTATACCCCCAACTGCCTTCTTTTTAGTTTTCTACCTTCCAATATCCTATGGTTTGACATGCATATAGAGAACATCATTCTTATATTCTTGAATTACTTTTCTACTGGCCTCATGTATCTAAGTGTAGAAATAGGGGTTATGCTTATGAATCTTACCTCTTGGGAATGAAAATTTAGGTGCTTCACTTGATCTTCTTCAATGTTTTAGCAAGGATCAAGGAGAATTTGATGGGTGACACTTTCCCCTTTAAGACCCTCTCTCTCTCTCTCTAAAAATCTCAGAAAGCATGCTTAAAATGAGCTATAATGTCGATTATATCGATAAGGAGGTCGGGTAAAAAATTAGAAAATTGGAGCCCCGAGTCAAATATGCGGTCGCATTTGCAATCGCAGAGTAAACATGCGGTTCGCATAATGGACCGCAAAATGCTTCCCAAAAACTAAACATTCTGACTCAGTCTGTGGTAAGAATGCGGTCCGCATTCATGTTCTGCGGTCGCAAACTGCACCACAGAACTGACTCTCGCAAAATTCAAAGGAAAATATGCGACGACTATGCGGTCCGTATTTTGATTATGCGACCGCATTTCGACCGCAAAACTGACTTCAATTTTAACCAACAGTCTGCCTCACTCTGCGGCAGATATGCGGCCCGCATTTCGATTATGTGACCGTATTCTGGACCGCATTTCTTGCATTTTTCTGGAAACTTATTTTTGACTTTTTAATGCATTATCCAATCCAAAAAGATCCGTGCCGTTAACACACGATCCTAACTTGGCACCACGGAATTCGGGTTTTTGAGTAGGGATTTCACGGGGCCTTACATCCTCCCCCACTTAAGATCATTCGTCCTTGAATGAGGATCAAGGTTCACTTATTAACAGTCTTAGTGCAATCTTCTTCTCTTTACAACCCGCAACTGGTTGCCAGTCTCCAAATTTAGCTAACTCCCTAGATTTCCGAAAATTTCGTCAGAGTTTCCTTTGTATCTAGGACTTACCCACCTGTCAGAGGGCCCCAGAAACACACCATAACAGCATAAGAATATTTGTGAGCACAGTATAACTGGCACAATATCAACCATGTCCAGATAGGCAACCATATTACCAAAAGAGGACGGTTTTACATAAATCCAGCCAACAAATACGATTTCGAAGGAGCTGAACGCATAAAAGTTATTACATGATCATTTAAACAAGTGTGGATACTTCTTTTTCATTTCATCCCCGGTTTCCAAAGTAGCTTCCTCAACGTGCTGGTTTCGCCATAATACTTTTACGGATGCAATTTCCTTATTCCTTAGTTTTCAAACTTGCCTATCAAGAATGGCAACTGGGACCTCTTTGTATGATAGCTCTTCGTTTACTTCAATAGTCTCTACTGGCACAATGGAGGACGGATCCCCTACCACCTTCCTTAACATAGACACATGGAAAATCGGGTGTACCAATGACATCTCGGGCAGCAGCTCGAGCTTGTATGCCACCTGACCAACTTTCTGAATAATTCTGTATGGCCCGACATACCTTGGGCTTAATTTTCCTTTCTTTCCGAATCGCATGATACCCTTCATAGGGGAAACTTTCAAGAATACCCAATCATCTTCTTTAAACTCCAAATCTCTGCGACGCACATCCGAGTAGGATTTTTGGCGACTTTGAGCAGTTTTCAACCTTTCTTTAATAAGCTTGACTTTCTCCATGGCCTGGTGCACGAGGTCCGGCCCTATCAATTCCGCTTCTCCAACCTCGAACCACCCGATGGGAAACCTACATCTCCTACCGTACAATGCTTCGAATGGTGCCATTTGAATACTAGTGTGAAAGTTGTTGTTGTAAGCGAATTCTATAAGTGGAAAATGGTCATCCCAACTCCCCTTAAAGTCAATAGTACAAGCACGCAACATGTCCTCAAGCATCTGAATAGTCCGTTCTGCTTGCCCATCAGTTTGTGGATGAAAATCTGTGCTAAGGTTCACTTGAGTACCCAGGCCCTACTGAAATTTCTTCCAAAAGCTAGCTGTGAATTGAGCCCCTCGATCTGAAATGATTGAGACTGGAGTGCCATGCAACCTGACTATTTCTTTGATATATAACTGAGCATATTGTTCCATTGTGTCGGTAGATTTAACTAGCAAGAAGTGCGCTGATTTCGTGAGCCGATCCACGATCACCCAAATTGAGTCGAACTTGCGCGAAGTGTGCGGCAACCCTACCACAAAGTCCATGTTAATCATCTCCCACTTCCACATTGGAATGTCTATGCATTGTGTCAACCCACCGAGCCTTTGATGTTCGGCTTTTACCTGTTGACAATTCGGACATTTTGCCACAAATTCTGCCACATCCTTCTTCATGTTGTTCCACCAATAAATTTCCTTGAGATC
>MU719676.1:83062-105699 GCA_026770625.1 Nicotiana glauca
CCGTAGGGTACCATCATTCATGCCCAAGGAGAAAGCTGTGGTTTTATGATTGTGAATCCGTTCTTTAGTTGTGCTAAAAATGGATCATTGAATTGCTTTTCTTTCACCTCTACCACAAGCGATGATTCAACCCTATTCCGTATAATTACCCCTCCTTCATCAGAGTCCGCCAGACGAACTCCCAAATAAGCTAGCCGGTGAACTTCCCTAGCTAATGACCTCTGATAGGCCCCCAAATGAGCCAAACTTCCCATAGATTTTCGACTAAGTGCATCTGCCATAACATTTGCCTTTCCCGGGTGGTAAAGAATATCCATATCGTAGTCTTTGAGTAACTCTAACCACCTTCTTTGTCTCAGGTTCAACTCCTTCTACTTGAATATGTATTGAAGGCTCTTATGATCGGTAAATATGTCCACATGGACCCCATACAAATAATGCCGCCAAATCTTTAGTGCAAACACCACAACTGCTAGCTCTAAGTCATGGGTTGGATAGTTCTTCTCATGATTTTTGAGTTTCCTAGAGGCGTAGGCTATCACCTTGCCCCATTGTATCAGCACACACCCCAGCCCGACTCTTGAAGCATCGCAATACACCACAAATCCCTCGGTACCCTCTGGTAGGGCTAACACCGGTGCTGTTGTTAACCTTGATTTCAATTCTTGGAAACTCTTTTCACAAGCATCAGACCATTGGAATTTAACTGCTTTCTGCGTCAATTTTGTCAAAGGAGAGGCAAGAGTAGAAAACCCCTCCACAAACCTCCTGTAGTACCCAGCTAATCCCAAGAAACTGCGAATCTCGGTTGGAGTAGTAGGTCTAGGCCAATTCTTCACTGCCGCAACCTTCTGAGGGTCAACCATAACTTCTTCCCTGGAAACAACATGACCCAAGAACGCGACAGATTCAAGCCAGAATTCACATTTTGAAAATTTTGCATATAATTGATGTTGCTGAAGAGTCTGCAATACTGCCCTGAGATGGCCAGCATGGTCCTCCCGACTTTGGGAATATACTAGGATGTCGTCAATGAACACTATCACAAAGGAGTCTAGGAAGGGCTTGAAGACTCGATTCATAAGGTCCATGAAAGCTGCTGGGGCATTTGTTAGCCCAAAAGACATTACCATGAATTCGAAGTGCCCATACCGGGTTCTGAAGGCTGTTTTTGGAATATCCTGCTCCCGTATTTTCAACTGGTGATACCCGGACCGCAAGTCAATCTTTGAGAAACATGCAGCACCTTGCAATTGATCGAACAAGTCATCTATTCTTGGAAAGGGATATTTGTTTTTGATTGTGACTTTGTTAAGTTGCCGGTAGTCAATACACATCCGCAGCGATCCATCCTTCTTTCTTACAAACAAGACCGGTGCGCCCCATGGCGGCACACTTGGCCATATAAAACCCTTCTCTAACAAATCCTTCAATTTCTCCTTTAGTTCTTTCAATTCTGTCGGTGCCATCCTGTAAGGTGGAATCGATATAGATTGTGTGCCTGGCATCACGTCGATCCCAAAATCAATCTCCCTGTCTGGTGGAATCCCAGAGAGCTCATCTGGAAAGACATTCGGAAATTCATTCACAACTGGTACAGAATCAAGGCTAGGTGCCTCGGCATTGGTGTCCGCAACTCGAACTAGATGATAGATACAGCCCTTCTTGATCATTTTCGCGGCTTTAAGGAAGGAAATAAACCAACCTCGAGGCACTACATTATCTCCCCTCCATTCAATGATGGGCTCATTAGGAAATTCGAGCCTGATAGTTCTAGTCCTACAATCAAGTTTGGCAAAGCATGAGTAAAGCCAATCCATTCCCATTATTACGTCAAAATCCACCATTCCCAACTTGATAAGATCGGCCATAGTATCCCTACCACGCACCGTAACAACACAACCCCTATAAACTCGAGCAGCCAAAATTGACTCACCAACTGGGGTAGATACTGAGAATGGCTCATGAAGCTGCTCTGGTTCTATCCCAAATCTCATAGCAACAAACGGGGTAACATATGATAAAGTGGAACCAGTGTCAATAAGTGCATACACATCATGACATTGGACAGTCAGAATACCTGTAACAACATCTGGAGAAGCCTCTGCAGTCTGACGGCCACTCATAGCATAGAATTGGCTGGGACCTCCCCTAGCTGCACCACGCTCTACGGGTGCTGGGGAACCTCGAGCTAGAGAGGGGGCTGAAGATGTGGCAGCTGCTGGACTGGAGGGCTGAGCTATGCCCCTACCTGTTCCCTGACGAGACGTGCGATAGTGTCTCTGAATATGGCCCCTCATCCCACATCCATAACATATAGCCAACTCCGTGTTGCAGACCCCCGAGTGCATCTTCCCACACTTGGGACACGGGGATCTCTGCTGCTGCTGAGACCTCTCCCCTGACCGACCTGGCTGGCGGAATCCCCTGTTGCCCTAACCGGGCTTGAAACGACTGCACTACTGCTGGCTGGGCCCTGATGGCGGTGCGCTGGCTGAAGACTGTGTAACAGACTAGGAAGGCCCTGATGACCCTCCCCCAAAAGCTGATCTTCCCCCTCCTAGCGACTCTCCCATGTTGGCCGTAGATAGGGCCTTGCTGTTACTCTCTCTCGCCATTATGTTCTTCAACTTACAGTCCTCTGTGGCCTGAGCAAAGGCTACCATCCTCCCATAGTTCATGTCAGAATTCAATGTTGTTGTAGAAGCCTCATTAATAGTCAAATGATTAAGACCCCGAACAAACTGACGCACTCTAGCCTCCATGGTGGGCAACATATGAATAGCATACTTGGACAAGCGGGCAAACTCCATGTGGTACTCCCATACATTTCTGTCACCTTGCCTCAGATTTTCAAATTTTGCTGCCCAGGCTGCCTTTGTCTCAGCGGGCAAGAAATGATCAATGAAAGCATCGGCAAACTCACTCCACCTCGCCTGAGGGCCCCCTCCTATGCGGTCCGCATTTTGATTATGCGATCGCATTTCGACCGCATAACTGACTTCAATTTTAACCAACATTCTACCTCACTCTGCGGCAGATATGCGGCCCGCATTTCGATTATGGGATCGCATTCTGGACTGCATTTCTTGCATTTTTCTGGAAACTTATTTTTGACTTTTTAATACATTATCCAATCCAAAAAGGTCCGTGCCACGGCTCGGAAGCTCGCCGCGAAGTATATTTATGAATTGTTAACACAAGCTCCTAACTTGGCATCACGGAATCCGGGTTTTTGAGTAGGGATTTCATGGGGCCTTACACTACGATTGAAGGGTCGTGACTTATTGGGTTAACTAAAATGGTTTAATCCCTATTCTAATTATCGAGTGCACATAATCACCATTTAAACTACTCTAATTATCTATGGCGATGCTNCAACATGACCCATGAACACGACAGATTCAAGCCAGAATTCACATTTTGAAAATTTCGCATATAATTGATGTTGCTAAAGAGTTTGCAATACTGCCCTAAGATGACCAGCATGGTCCTCCCGACTTTGATATACTAGAATGTCGTCAATAAACACTATCACAAAGGAGTCTAGGAAGGGCTTGAAGACTCGATTCATAAGGTCCATGAAAGCTGCTGGGGCATTTGNCCCAACGTTAAAGAAACCAACAATTTAATTTAAAGGCCTTACTACTTGCAGCCATTCGAGTATTAATTGAGCAACGCTATTCTGCAAACCCAAACCAAAAAGTTACATTTTATAAAGGAAGAGATTAATGGTGTGGTATCTAATTTGGGCCTAGCATGGGGCCCATGCAGCCTGGATTGCTTTTGAAATTACAAATACCCATTTGTAAAATTGAAACCCATGTAGGAGGACCAAATAAAATGAGACCCGCTTCGGCTTACAATGGGGTCTTTAGTTCGAATCCTCACATTGACACAATGGATCATTTTTTTATATCTAATTCTATATTTCGATCACTGCTTGCAATTCATTTTAGACAAGTATGAGGAAAAAATCGAAATTGGTTTTTCATGGTTCTACTGAACAATTCAAGGATCACAGCATGCAAAGGCTCATATCCAGACTTAAAAGGAATTAATCCTGTTATTGGAACACGAGTGATCACTTTTCCCTTTGTCACAATTATAACTAACTCAACGACTATTCAGATAACTTTATACCTGAACCCCGGTCCATTTTACATATTTAACTTATCTACAGGAACTCATTTAACAACCAAACCCAAAAATAAAACTCTAAATATGCATGTATACTTGTATATCAGTCCATATCCAATTGTTTTAAGCTTTAACATTCAAATTCTAAATCTAACTCCAAAAGATGAATATTAAATACTTATCAGCAATCACTGAATAATATAGCATACCTTCACAAAAAGAAAATATAAGATTAAATTAAAAAAGAAGAAAATTGCAATCTTGTTTTAAGGGTCTTCTTCCCATTTTTTCATTTCCTCTCCCAATACTTCAATCAAACAATAGAGCTACAAGAGTCATGTACCTGGAAACTAGAAAAAGAAGGGGAAGATGAGGGACAGTCAAGTAACAACAGCAGTAAGCAGTAATCAACAGCCCAGTTCAGCCAACTTTCAATGAAATCAAAATTCAGTAATCAATGGAACAGGAGTTTAAACACTGAATCTACCCAGATTGTAACCAAATACCCAATGCATTCAATCTCAAACCAATGAAACAGTCACCTTATTGCCAAAACTCTTAATCAGATAAAAGAGAATCAATGGAACAATGTAGATTTTACAATATATTGTATTTTCTGAGATACCAGTGATTTTTTTGCTTTCTTGTGTGTATATCAGAGTATTTCACTCAATGCGCTGAATATTGTTTCTTAATCTCTATGTCTAAGCTCTTTAAACTCCGTTTTATCTCGGAATCTCTCAATGTGTGTTTCTCCTAAGCTCTCAATCGAAATCTCCTCTCTTTCTATGTGTTCTCCAGTGTATTCTTGTGTCTCTATCTCACTCAATTCTCTCAACTAAAATCTCCCTCTGACTCTCTCTTTAAGCTCTCACTTCCTCTTTTCAAGTCTCTCTCAGGTCTCCCCCTAAGTGTTCTCCAGTATCTCCTATTTAAAGATCAGACTTACTATTTTTCAAATATTTTTTTTACAGCTTGTTTATTCCCTTCCCATGTGCACCTTAAGCCTTTTTATTATTAAACCCATACTTTTTTTCTGATTTCCAACTCTTAAAGATGTCAGTTACACTTCCCTTTCAATTTTTTTAATCAAAAACTCATGTTATTCCCTGGTTTTTCCACTACTAAATATCAATTCCACCTTTAACCCCTTTTTCCTTTATTAAATTCAACTGGTATGGGCAGTGTGTATTTTAATCCAGGCGTGCCCTGATAAACAATGCTGGTACACCACTTAGACTGAACCATTTTCAGGTTTTAATTCCAAACTAACCCCTGAAATCCTATTGACGCTCTAAAAATTCTAAGCATCCACGAATTTAGGCTATTAAGCCCGTTATACAATACAAAATCATCACAGTCCACCTAATTGTTCTTAAAACTAAAATCAGAACCAATTCATCTTTCAATGAAACTGGCACCAATTAGTTTAAAAACTACTATTATGTGAGCCTAGATCATTGGTCAAACCAGACAAGACAAACAATCTACAAATTCGAAAAGCTAAAATGGAAAATCCTAGAACAAACTAACCAAATAAGCATTTGAAATAAAAATAAAAGAAAGGAGTAGAAGAGATAACAATACAAAATGATGGGATAACTAATCAAGAAACTTACCTCTAAATGTTCCAACAATGCCCCGAATTAAACTTTAATTTTCATTGAATTTGCGGCCAAGATTGTCCTTAATCAAGTGTTCCCAAATGAGAACTTCGGACTAAGGTCGTTCTCGACCTTAAACCTTCATGCACTCAATGTTTTGGAGTTTGGGATTTTAGGGTTCGTTTCTGAGAAGTTCGAACAATCATTCGAGGGAAACTAAGTATGGATTTGGGATGCGGGTGATGATGTGATTATAAGATGTGTTTTTGGTATCTATTGGGTATGGCGCCGCCACTAGGGGATTTTATGGCAGCGCTAGGGTTCCGGGATTTAAACTGATATTCGACGGGTTCTGGGTCGATTCGAGGGAAGGTGGTTAGTGATTGGTCAAGAGGAAGTCAAGGGGGTTTAGTGGTGTAACTTTGGCAGCCATCGGAGGTGGTATTGTCGGACATGGTGGAGGGGCTGTTAGGGTTTTGGTTATTTGAGGAGATAGGCTAGGACTCGAAGAAAGATGAGGGTGGATCGGGGATGGGGAGGTCAAGGTGAATCGATGGTGTAATTTTGGGGGTGTTTGTACGCCGGCCGCCGCCGTGGGTGATTTTCGACACGGTGGCGGGCGGCGGCGTTATGATTGTCTCTAAAGAGATAAAGGAGATGAGTGAGAGGGGGTGTGGGTTTTGGGTAATTAAATGGGGTGATTGATCGTGAGCCGTTGGATTGAATGGAATCAACGGCTCTGATCAAAAGGCTTCGAAAGGATGTCGTTTAGGTTGGGATGGACTTGGATCGGGCAAGGGAGACGGGTTTGGGCTGGTTTTGGTTGGGCTTACACGGGTTTTGCATTGGACCTGGGGGTTTTCTTGAACAAATTGGCCCAACCAGATTTTCTTTAATTATTTTCCTTTCCTTTTAATTTCTAAAAATTCTAATAAAATAAACCTAGATTAATTCTTGGTCACATTATCCTAAAATACTAATTGATTCGAAATATAAATTATCATATATAATCAAATACCAAATTAAAAGAGAAATCACAGAGTTTAACCCTGAACATTAAAATGCACAAAATACGCTATTTTTTACGTATCTTTTCATTTTTGCAAAACAGACACTTGCTTAGTTGATATTAAAATGTAAAATTAAATCCTAAAATAAAAATGTAACTTATTTTTGTATTTTTCTTATTAATTTAAACAAAATAAGCACACACATGCAAATTCAAACAATGATGGAAAATACCACAAAAATCCATAAAATTGCAAACGAACAAAAATTATTTTTATTTTGAATTTTTTGGGAGCAATTCACGTGGGGAAAAAATCACATGCTCACAGCTGCCCCTCTTTTCCCGTAAACACGAAGAGTTTCGTGTAAAGACAAAGTGAGCGGATACGAGTGATTTTTGCCCGTTTGAACACTCTGTGTGAAGCATTTTTTGAAAGATTCTTGACCGAACCTCTGTTTCAAAGGTCTCCTACATATCCTAGGCTTAGAAGGAATTAGGTCAATGTAGTTCGGGAAGTTTTGGTAGCTGGAACTACCATGAAGCTGTTGTGTTTACTATTACTGCTGCTGCTGCTGCTTGCTGACCTCCTTATTACATCATGCTAAAACAAAATAAGAAGCTAGACTAAACTATAGTCTATGACTTACAAAATCCTATCTATACCTTCAAACTTGCTCTTGTGTTTCTTGCTGCCTCGTTTTCTTGTATTCTCTTGTAGCAATTCCTTTGTTGCTGCCTTGCTTCGATTTCTTGACTTGAATGGTATTTCTCCGCTTTCCAGATGGGCTCCTGACATCAAAACTCTAAAATGTACACCTCTGTTCTTTAGGTGGGCTCCTGACTTCAACAATTTTAACAATTACACCTTTGTTCTCCAAGTAGGCTCCTGACTTCAACACAAAAAATTACACCTCTGTTCTCCAGGCGGGCTCCTGACTTCAACACTTTTAAAAATCACACCTCTGTTCTCCAGGTGGGCTCCTGACTTCAGCAATTTTAACAATTACAAAGAAAATTTTCTGCCCCAGTTCGGTGGCTGTTTGGTACTTGCTCTCTTCCTGCAGAAAATTTCTCCGCTATCAACAACATTTCCTGCCCCTGTTTCAAACACAAGAAAATTGGGGTAGTTTAGGGTGCGGTGATTGAATGTGATTCTCCTGCTGGGGATGGTTTTCCCTTCTTTCCTTTCCATATTCAGTTTTGTTTGACTGTTTTAAAACTGCTCGAGAATTTCCGACCTTCCGACTACTTCCTTATCTGCAAATTTTCAATTGTTGCTTCCTGCTCCTCTTAACTTATTTGAAACTTTCCAAACTATTGCCTTCCCCTTCTTGTTATCTTAGGAGAAAGATTCGTAACACTAAGATTTTCTATCTTAGGAGAAAAATTTACCAGACTAATATTTTGATCCTGGGAGATAATTCATCAGACTAGGTCCATTTTTGTGTGATCTTAGGAGAAAGATTGATCCGACTAAGATTTCCTATCTTAGGAGAAAAATTCATCAGACTAAGATTTTTATCCTTACCTTAGGAGAAAGATTCATCAGACTAAGATTTTCTATCTTAGGAGAAAAATTCATTAGACTAAGTCCATTTTTGTTATCTTACTTGAAACCTTCCAATTGTTGCTTTTCCCTTCTTGTTATCTTATCTGAATCTTTCCAAACGTTGCCTCCCCGCTTCTGTTATCTTATTTGAGACTTTCCAAACAGTTGCCTTCCACTTCTGTTATCTTATTTGAAACCTTCCAAACTGTTGCCTTCCACTTCTGTTATCGTACTTGAAACCTTCCAAACTGTTGCCTTCCACTTCTGTTATCTTAGGAGAAAATTCGTCAGACTAAGATTTTGATCCTAGGAGATAATTCATCAGACTAGGTCCATTTTTGTGTGATCTTATGAGACAGATTCATTAGACTAAGATTTTTATACTTACCTTAGGAGAAAGATTCATCAGACTAAGATTTTCTATCTTAGGAGAAAAATTCATCAGACTAAGTCCATTTTTGTTATCCTACTTGAAACCTTCCAATTGTTGCTTCCCCCTTCTTGTCAAACTTTCCAATTGTTGCCTTCCCCTTTTGTTATCTTATTTGAAACCTTCCAACCGTTGTTTCCCACTTCTTGTTATCTTATTTGAATCTTTCCAAACGTTGCCCCCCCACTTCTGTTATCTTATTTGAACTTTCAAAACTGTTGCCTTCCCCTTTTGTTGTCTTATTCGAATCTTTCCAAACGTTGCTTCGCCACTTCTGTTATCTTATTTGAAACCTTCCAATTGTTCCTTCCCCTTTCTTGTCAAACTTTCCAATTGTTGCCTTCCCCTTTTGTTGTCTTATTTGAAACTTTCCAAACGTTGCTTTCTTACTTCTATCTTAGGATAAAAATTCATCAGCCTAAGATTTTCTATCTTAGGAGAAAAATTTATCAGACTAAGATGTTTATCCTTACCTTAGGAGAAAGATTTATCAGACTAAGATTTTCTATCTTAGTAGAAAAATTCATCAGACTAACCTCTTTGCGTGATCTTAGGAGAAAGATTCATCAGACTAAGATTTTATGCACAATAGCCAGACTAGCTTTGTTCTTGTTACATACAAAGAAAGATCTGTCAGTTTTGAAAGTGGTGGTCGGTTGTGATACTCTTGTTGGGGATGATTTCCTCATTTCCACGCTTTGCTTTGCCCGACTGCCTTGAATTTTGAGGGCGATTTTTCCTTCACTTCCCACGATAACTAACTTCTATTCGAAGATCTTGCTTGTTGATCAACCGCTTTCTCTGTCATCTGTATCACTGAAGTATCTTTTCTCCGTTCGGACCCATATCCTATATTTGTTGTATTGCTCCTGAAACGGCATCTTCCCGACCTTTGTGTCTCACATGAATCCCGAATCACGTCCTTTTTCCCCACTCTGTGTATACGTTGCTCTTTCTTGACTTGTCCACTGGCCTTGATATAAATTGATAAAATAAAGAAAAGTAAATCTTGAAAATCCTTTATTATTTGTTGAAGGTGTATTGCTTGTTTACCAGCTTTGTGAGTTAGAACCGATATATAAAATCCCTGATTTCCTCACATATTTATTATATTATTATTGGACCACTAGTAAGTGTCAAAGTTGACCATCTCGTCTATACTTATTCGAGATTAGGCGGGATACTCATTGAGTTCATGTTGGTTACGTACTCATACTACACTTCTATGCATTTTTTTGCACAGGTATATATGTCTCTAGCAGGCTACTAGTCCTAGCAGCGCGAATGATTCTGGGACTAGGTGAGCTGCATTATTCGAGGCGACCCGCAGCTAGTGTAGTTCTTTTCAGCATTTGGTATTTATTCCTTGTTCACTGTATTTCGGACAGATATTGTATTTTATTTTCATTATCATTTGATGCTCATACACTTGTGACATCGGGTTCTGGGATAGGTTTTGAAAGATGTGAACTAATAGTTATTATTTAATTAGATTTGAAGCAAGCGATCTTTTTATTTATGAAAAATAAAAGGAAAATCCTAGATTTCAAAGGTGTTGAAAGAGAGAGTTTAATTGATTAATTAGTTGGCTTGCCTGACAAGGGTGTTCGGTGCCACCACGACTCTTATTGGCTTTTGGATCGTGACAACATGGTATCAGAGCACTAGGTTTCCGTCGGTCTCACGAGTCATGATCAAGTCTAGTAGAGTCTCGTGGATCGGTACGGAGAAGTCTGTACTTATCCTTGGGAGGCTACAGGGCTGTTAGGAGTACTTCCCTTATTGATTTCTGTATCGTGCGGTTCAATTCCTTTGAGGCTTATGCCTTTGATTTCTTCCTACTCAATCTTACGCAAGCGCTTGTTATAAATCAAAAATTGAAGGATTGTAATAGCACTACAAATGTGGTACGGGATGATTCTCTCGGTATAGTTGATTGGACTATTATAGTCGCCTTATGGAAGGATATTCTAGTGTTCAGCTCAGTAACAGAACTTCTAAGAGCCTTGAGGCTAGGCACAGGTTGCCGCGATGCTTATGAGCGATTATTCCGCAGTATTGTTGTGATGGTAGGATTTTTACCCACGTGTCGGGGCAGTGAATGTATTGAAGGGAGGTTTACTCAATGTGTAATTAAGGGATTCAGTATTTTATTCCCGACAAAGGGAAGGCAGTCAGACTAAGGATGGTCGGATGTGGGCTGGTGGAAGTGATGAGACTTGGTAATTGCAAGCGTGATGGAGTTCTCCTCTATATTAGGGTCCTGTTGTCCTAATTGGACGTACTAAGTTTGTCGATGTTATAATCTGCTACAATTCGCCTTAATGGCAGGATATTGTGAAATAGTATTGGAGATACGACTATCAGATATCGCATGGTGCAGTGGTTTAGGATGGAAACAATATTTCAAATGTTGATAGTTCGAGAAAGATGACCTTCGGAAAAGTTTAAAGTTAGTAACAAATTGTGGATTCAAGTTACAGGAAGATACATTTTATTAAGGCAATAGATGAGCAACAAAGTATGAGGAAAGACGAGTGGGAAGTGTCAGGCGGAGTTTTGAACTTCTAAAGGGCCAGGTATAAGAAGCGTAGGTCGAGCAGTTGATTATAGGAGCGAGTTTGCCCAAAGTGGGAGAGTGGTAGAGCAGTATAGGGCATAGTAATAAAATGATTATGCGCCTTAAGGAGAGTTTGGAATGATTTGAGAATATTGGTGCTTGGTTATTGGGGTCTACGGGCCCAATTTGAAGTAGGGATTCTTGTGCGGCCGGAGATTTAGTATAATGGAAAGGAGCCGCTTAAATGAAGAAGGATGCAGTATAAATTTTAATTGGAAGGATGTTGTCGCACATTAAAATGGTGTCCATGAGGGTAAATGGACCGTGCAGCTGGGGAGTGAGCTCAGACTCAAGGAGGGTCATTGATGTCGTAGTAATTGTAACCTGCGCAGCATTGTGGGAAGATGCCGGGGAGAGCCTTCTATAGGCGGGTTACCCAAGTGAGCAGGTTAGCAGTCACGCAGTTGGCGAGGCTTCTGTGAAGAATTTTATCGGTTATGTAGCCAAGAGATCGGTCGTGCAAATGTAGTGGGTGAATCAAAGTATAAAAGAATGGGGTTTTGCAGAAGGAACCCGAGAAATTATGCGGTTAATCTTGCAAGGTTATGTCGATAGAAGCTAGGGAATCTTGGTGAATTCCAGAATTGTGAAATAATGGCTTCAAGCTAAGTGGGAGAGTCCCACCTCTTATGATGGGGTTGCAGAGTTAACTGCTCGCGAGGTTTCAGGTTATTAGCATATTGTTGGGCTACTTCAGCCTCGGGGAAAGACCATAAATGGTAATCTGAGCAAAGGAATTATTAAAGGTGGGCTATCGTTGGCCTTATTAGCCCTATTCAGACATGGGGAAAGATGCAGGATTTTGCTTTGTATAGATGTGAGTTCCAAGGGAAGTAATTCAGCGGGTTCTTCGCCAAGGGGGTATTCATGTGATGGAAGACTCATGGAGTTGATTATATTCGGGGCCAAGTCAGAGCAGGTGGCTCTCAGCAACGGTCCTAATGGGATTAAAAAGGGGTAAAGTATGGTGCCTAATAATTTCGAGCCTATAGTTACGGTTGAGAACTAAGCTTGGTAGCAGCTTATGAGAAGGTGCCCAGAATGTTCTATGATATGTTAACTTGCAGTATAGCATTTGAGAGATATGAATCAGTTCGTGGGATTTGAGACAGCACGGTCTCGTGATTCAAGGTCACTCGAGATGAGTGCAGGTGGAGTATGTTATGTGTTGGATGGAATTAGTATTATTTCTAAGGTAATTGGGGTGGATCGAAAGAAGATAGATTGATTATCCATAGTTGGATTTGGCATGATGGGGTCTGTGATCAGTTCATTCAGTGTGATCAAGTTATGCGTATTATTTGTGGCGGTACGTGTGAGGTTTGTCGGTCGCCGTAATTGATGTTATTCAGAATCATTCTTCTATTATGGCTTGTTAAGTGGAAGCAGATTCCGGAAGGAATATGGTGGCTTGGGCCACTACTTAGAGATTTGCATATCCTACGGTTATGGAAATTTACCCGTGTGTTTCTGTGATTCTCCTGAAGTGAGTTAAGTGAAAAGTTCGTAAATGATGAAGTGTTAAAATATTAATGATTTCGTAGTTATGATGAAAATCGTGTTCTATCATATATTGGCACGTTGGGTGCGGTGAGAGGTATGGAAATTTGAAGTGAGGGTCAAGGTTGCAGTTCGATGTTGACAAGGATGTCATGGACTCGAATGAGCAAGGAAAGGGTTGAATTATTAAAGTAAATTGGTATTGTCTTCAGCGTCACCTGAGATCGATGTGTTGTGAAAGAGGCTTTGTATCCCGGTTAAGGATTCTTGACCACTTTTCAGCGTTAGTGCGGCCGATGGTTTAGATGTACGAACCCGTTATTTATTTCGGAAGATTATGGGAGCGTGTCCAATGGGAAGATTGTATAAGTGTGACATGTAGTCACTTCATTGACTAAAGATTGAAACCAAGTATCAGGATTGTAGTACTATCATTAATTTGAGAATTTATGCCTGAAGGGCACTTTGTTTATTGGGTTATGAACTGGGGAGGTTGCTCTGGTTAAAATGGTTGTTCTTAGGTGTTATGAGGAAAAAGGGAGTTACTATGGACCTTTGAAAGGTTATTATCCAAGTTGGTGTAACTAGAAATCGGCTTGAGATCAATGGATTGATTTATATGTGAACAAGGCTTTATATCAGGCCAGTTGTGTTCGTTTCAGCGAGCGTTCCCTATGGAGGAACAGTCGGGGTGTTATTTTGTCATCAGCTATTCCAGATAATGATGTATTGCGCCGTATGAGTTGTGAGACGGCTTGGTAAATTCTTATGAGTTGAGGTTTCGCGTGGCGATGATGATATGTGAGCAGAATGGATCTTGAGATTCAGATCTTGTATCGCACCTCAGTTGTGGTTGAGTTTTGTAGCCCATAGCGCTATGTGTTTTCTTAGGGATGGTATTATGCACTTAGCGTGCTTGCGATCGAAATTCGATATTTTTATTATAATGAGCAGATTTAGCTCGAAGTGCAATCTCCTTATGTGAGATCTATGTGTGGATCGGGTGGCACGCCGCCATGGATATATTATTTGGATCGGGTTGTGCACCGCAACAGTGTGATGCCGAGTCTAGTTTTCTATATGCTATTTTTGTGTGTTTCACTTCCTATCTTCTAAGGAAAGTCCGTATTAGTGCGGGAGTTAGGTAATTCCTTCCAGAGTTCGTTTATCTTTTTGTATCGCATTCTAATCAGTAGCCTATTGGCACATTGTGGCATCAGTTGAGACTTTTGATTATGTCCGAGGTGGCATATTGCTTGAGTAGTTCGTACTAGGTGAGATGAGATTATTGGTTTTAAGACCCGTGCAATCTGATTATATGAAGTATATTAAGGAGCAAAGATCACTATTGGTTCAAAATGTGGTAATGTTTCTTGTCAGAAGTATAGACTCAATGATTATTTGGCTCGGCAGTTGATTATGAATTTCGGCACATATCATCCGTCGTGGAAGTATTGTAAGAGTTAGAATAAGACTTGCGTGTGTCATGAGGTGCAATGGGAGCATCTGATTCGTTGAATTTTGGCTAAGTTGATCAGAAAATATTATCATGGTTCTGTGGATTAAGTGTTGCAAAGTAAGAATCCAGCAAAGTTATTTAGTCAGGTTTGAGTACAGCGTGTAGTGATTGATATGGTGATCGTATGTTGGAAATAGGCCTGGCATAGAATTTCGG
Organism: Nicotiana glauca; assembly: GCA_026770625.1. NCBI lineage: Eukaryota > Viridiplantae > Streptophyta > Magnoliopsida > Solanales > Solanaceae > Nicotiana > Nicotiana glauca. The sequence goes on from MU719676.1 coordinate 97,590, forward strand.
CTATTGGAATTGGGCTCTAAGGCTTATTTGCTTGAACAAAAGGGAATATCTTCAGAATATATCGAGCTAATGTGCTCAACTAAGTTGTGGTAGCACGGGAAGGTGCATGAGGTGCTAAACAGTGCTTTCAAACTACTTTAGTATAGTTCTCAACATGTTCGAGGATTAACGTATGTTTAAGTGGGAAAGAATGAAACGACCCGACCGGTCGTTTTGATCCCTAGTGCGTCGTTCAGCAGTCTGAGGCCATGGGCAACTTCATTTCAAGTATTGTGACTTGTACGCATGGTCGGAATTGAAATTCAGGAAGATCGGAGTTAAATTTAAATGAAAATTCTCATTTCAGAAGCCTTAAGTCGGAGAAAATGGCTAAGATTGGAAATTTGAGTAAATTACCTCGGAATCAAGATCTGAAGGTTCAGCAAGTTTGTATGATGATTTAGGACTTGGGCGTATGCCCGGATTTAGTTTTGGATGAGCCGGGAGCGTTTTGGCGCCTATTGTGGAAGTTGGCATTTTGGAAGAAATTTCATAAGTTTGGTTTGAAGTGCATTTCAGTGTTATCAATGTTCATTTGGAATTTCGAGACTGGGAGTAGCTCCGTATGGTGATTCTGGAGTTGGGAGCACGATCAGAAGTGAATTCGATGGTCTGTAGGTCATTTTGAAGCCATTTGGCTACAGATAGAAATTTGAAGGTTTTTTGAGAAGTTTGACCGGAAGTGGACTTTTTGATATCGGGGTCAGAATTCGATTCTGGAAGTTGGAGTAGGCCCGTACTGTCAAATATGTCTTGTGTGCAAAATTTGAGGTCAATCAGACATGATTTGATAGGATCAAACATCGAAAGTAAAAGTTGGATAGTTCATAGTTCATAAAGCTTGAATCGGGGTGTAATTCATGGTTTTAGCATTATTTGATATGATTTGAGGCCTCGAGCAAGTCCGTAACGTATTTTGGGATTGGTTGGCAGGTTTGATTGAGGTCCTGGGGGCCTCGGTGGATTCCGGGTGGTTAACAGATCGAGTCCGGAGTTTGAGGAGGGGGCTGGGGCTGCTGCTTCTGGTATTTCCACTTCTGCGGATTTGGTACCACAGAAGCGGCCCTGTAGAAGAGAAGAAGAAGCTACAGAAGCGACTGGAGGTGGAGCATCCCAGGACCGCAGAAGCGGCCCAAGATCCGCGAAAGCGGAACCGCATATGCGGTGGGCCATCCGTAGAAGCGAAAATTGGGCTGGAGCCCAGGACCGCATAAGTAGCATTTTTGACCGCAAAAGCGGAACCGAATAAGCGGAAATAATTCCGCAGAAGCAGAAATAGCTGGGGCATAATGGTTGTTTTAAAATCGGATATTTGGCCATTTCTCTCATATTTTTTATGGCTTGGCGATTTTTGGGGAGCTTCAAGAAAGGGTTTTCATCATCAATGATAAGGTAAGTCATCCCCACCTATCTTGAGTTAAATAAATCAAATATATATGGATTTAAGTATGAAATTTTGTAGAAATAGTTGGGGTTTTGGTAGGAAGACCTAGAAATTTTATTCTTGGAATTTAATCACGATATTGAGTATGGAATTTAGAAGAAACTATATATTTGAGTTCCTAAAGTCATGGGCAAAGTTTATCTTCGAAAAATTTTGGATTCCGGGCACGTGGGCCCGAGGGTATTTTTGTCAACTTTTCGTGCAGGATTAGGAATTGTTACAAATTGGGTTGTAAAGATTAATTGAGCATATATTAATGGATTTGTATGACCATTGGCTAATTTTGGAGTATTGTGCGTTGGTTCGAGCCTTTGGAAGGATGTAGAGTGCCTGTTATGAGTCTTCGGAGCGAGGTGAGTCTCCTTTCTAATCTTGGGAGGGGGAATTTACCCCATAGGTGAGTTAAATTGGTTATGTGCTCCTATTTGTGGGGGCTACGTACGCACGACGCGAAGAGAGACCGTGCGTAGCTACTATTATACTATTGTCCGGGTAGTCTAGGACCCAAAAGCATGTTATAGTTGGATTAATTGTGAACCCATTGATGGCTTTAATTGCTTAAATCACATTAAATTAATAAATAGATTTCTAAAAAAGACTTAAGCTTCATTTTCTTAAATTATTAAAGAGAATTGGCCTTTCTTGGATAATTGCTCCATGTTGACTTCTTGACTGACTGTCTGTCTGTATGTGTTTATTTTGGAATGGGTCGAACGCCTCGCCAGATTAAATAGATACATCTATAGGCGTGCCGTCGACCCTCGGCAAGTGCACAGTTTATTTCTGTTGGATCGGACCGTCGTCTCGGCATGATTTGCGCATGATTTATATATCGTTGCCTGAGAATTATATACGTTGATGCTGCCTTCCATGGCTTGATATAAATTGATAAAATAAAGAAAAGTAAACCTTGAAAATCCTTTATTATTTGTTGAAAGTGTATTGCCTGTTTACCAGCTTTGTGAGTTAGAACCGATATATAAAATCCCTGATTTCCTCACACATTTAGTATATTATTATTGGACTACTAGTAAGTGTCAAAGTTGACCATCTCGTCTCTACTTCTTCAAGATTAGGAGGGATACTCATTGAGTACACGTTGTTTACGTACTCATACTATACTTCTGTGTATTTTTGTTGCACAGGTATATGTGTCTCTAGCAGGCTACTAGGTATAGCAGCACGGATGATTCTAAGAGTAGGTGAGCTGCGTTATTCGAGGCGACCCCCAGCTAGTGTAGTTCTTTTCAACATTTGGTATTTATTTCCTGTCCAATATATTTCGGACAGATATTGTATTTTAATTCCCTTATCAGTAGTTGCTCATGTACTTGTGACACGGGGTTCTTGGATAATTTTCGAAAGATGTGAACTAATAGTTATTATTTAATTTGAATTGAAGTAAGCGATCTTTTTATTTATGAAAAATAAAATGAAAATACTAGATTTCAAAGATGTTGAAAGAGAGAGTTTAATTGATTAATTAGTTGGCTTGCCTGACAACGGTGTCCGGCGCCACCACGAACCTTAGTGGCTTTTGGGTCGTGACACTTAGATTGCCATTTGTTTGATTGCATGAAAGATGATTTTCATTTATTTATGGCTAGCCATTTGGCTACATATCTTCATGCAAAGTGCCACATGGTGGATATTCATAGCCACTTGGCTTAGTAGAGCCATTTGTCCTTAGTTTCTAGAAAGCTTGCCATATGTAAAATTCTTTACATGCATATTGGCACTTGGACTTATTTATTTTGAAAATACTACTACAATCCCCACATATTTTCAAAATAAAAAAAAGATAGAATAATAAGATTTTGCTGGATCTGTATGGTCCAAATGTAATAAGTATGGTGTCTTCTAGACTATGAACCAAACATAGATCAATAAAATTTAACTCATAGAATTACTAGTGAAATATAATATTTCTATGAACCAATAATTCTTATTATAAGTCAGAGATTTTATCAATCATATTTTGACCCCCGGTAATTTTGTTGTTCAACGCGATTTTGCGCCCAATAGGCCATGCTCGTGCTTGGTTATTCTAGAGCTCTAGAGAATAGGTTAAAAATCTCGTAGGAGTGGCCCATTCCACTCTGATATAGGTGAATTCATCAAGTGTGTACTGCTTTTAAATACACCATCCATTAAGGACTAAGAATTTCATTAAGAGTTATAACTCAGCCTCTCAATTAGTAGCAGTCAAGCACTCTCTTTTAGTGCATCAGTGCCAATATTGACTTGTTATTACCCCCTATGAACCTACTTCATGGGATCTCCAATCACATAGGTTGGGTTACCATCTCTATTGACAATATGTCGGCCTTAACCCCATCTCTTTTGAGGTTTGAAGAATTAATTTTCTTCCCACGGATTTAGTCAGAGGATCGGCCAAATTAACTTCCGACTTCACATAATCAATAAAAATTATTCCATCTCTCAGCAGCTGCTTTGTGACATCATGTCTCAATTTCATGTGTCTACTTTTACAATTATAAGATTTATTCTTTGCTATAGCTATTGCCGTTTGGCAATCACAGTTTATAGACACATGAGGCAATACGTCCTTTATTAAAGGGATATTAGCTAAGAAGTTTCTTAGCCACTCAGCCTCAGAACTAGCTAACTCCAGAGCTACAAACTCTGATTCCATAGTCAGTCTAGCAATGATCGTCTGTTTAGTTGATTTCCAAGATATTACACCACCACCAAGGGTGAATACATAACAACTAGTGGATTTTGTCTCATCTGAATTTGAGATCCAGTTTGCATCACTGTACCCTTCTAAAGTAGAAGGAAATCCACTATACAGGATACCATAATTCATGGTTCCTCTCAAATATTTCATTAGTCTAGCTAATACAGACCAATGCTTTTTGTTGGGGTTATGAGTATATCTACTCAGTCTACACACTGCATAGGCTATATCAGGCCTTGTAAAATTCATTAAATTCATCAGACTCTCAATAATCTGAGCATATTTAGACTGAGTAACTGGGTCACCATTATTCTTTTTCAACTTAGAGTTAGCATCAAAAGGAGTGCTCACTAATGTGACATTAAAATATTCAAACTTCTTAAGAAATCTCTCAACATAATGTTCTTGAGACAGCATTTTCCATCCTCACTCCTTATAACTTTAACTCCCAATATTGTATTTGCTTCACCCAGATCCTTCATATCAAAATTAGCAAATAAAAATAATTTTATACTTTGCATAATATTTAAATTTGTACTAAATATAAGCATGTCATCAACATATAGATATATTATTATAATCATTGTCTACCACTTTAGTATAAACACATTTATCCACCTCAACTGAAGAAAAACCGTCTCTCAGTAAGACTTGTTCAAATTTCTCATACCCCTGCTTAGGAGTTGTTTAAGGCCATAAAGAGATTTAATTAATTTACAAACTTTATTTTCTTGTCCAGGAATGACACAGCCTTCAGGTTGAACCATATAAATCTCTTCTTCTAAATCACCATTCAAAAAGGTAGTTTTGACATCCATTTGGTGGATAAAAAGCTTACGGATTGAAGCTAAGGCAACTAAAACTCGAATAGAAGAAATTTTAATCACTGATGCAAATATATCAAAATAATCTATATTTAATTTTTGAGAAAAACCTTTTGCTACTAACTGAGCTTTATATTTATCTAAAAATCTATCATGATTAAATTTTCTTTTAAAAATTCATTTACAATCAATAGGCGTTGCATCAGGAGGTAAATAAGTTAAAATTCATGTATTATTTTTTTTAATAGAATCAATTTCAACTTTTATTGCCCCTTTTCAATATTTAGCATCTGAAGAAGATATAGCTTCAAAATAATTTGTTGGTTCATTACCGACAAGAAAAGTTTGAAAATCATTTCCATAAGAAAAATATTCTTTCCTAGGCCTTTTGCTTCTTTTCAGTTCCTCATTAGAGTTGATTTCATTATTTGTTTCAACGGGTATATGAGAAATATATTTATCAGATAATGGATAAGTATATTCAAAGAACGCAGCATTCTTTGTCTCAATTATAGTATTGCAATCAAGCACATCACTTTTTAAAATAAGAAATCTATATGCCGCACTATATTCTGCATATCCAATTAGCATGCAATCAGCAGTTTTAGAACCAATTTTTCTCTTTTTAGGTTCAGGCAAAAGAACTTTAGCAAGGCACCCCCACACTTTTAAATATTTCAAATTAGGTTTATAACCTTTCCACAATTCATAAGGAGTTTTTCCTGTTCTTCTATGTGCTACTCTATTTTGTAAGTGACATGCAGATAAAATAGCTTCACCCCACAAATTATCAGGAGCATTAGAACTAACTAACATAGAGTTCATCATCTCTTTCAATGTTCTATTTTTTCTTTCAGCTACTCCATTTGAATCAGGTGAATAAGGCGGAGTTACTTCATGAATTATTCTATTCTTTTGACAAAAATCATTTAAAGTTAAATATTCTCCACCTCTATCTGATTTAATTCTCTTAATTTTTCTACTAAGTTGATTTTCAACGTCAATTTTATAAGAAATAAAAGCATTAAATGCATCATCTTTATTTCTAAGCAAATACAACTTATTATATCTAGAAAAATCATCAATAAAAGTCACATAGTATCTTTTACCACCTCTAGTCATAGTCTGCTTCAGGTCGCCTAAATCAATGTGAATTAAAGATAACAATTCAGTTTCTCTATTTACGGAAAAACAGGTTTTTCTAGTACTTTTAGCCTCAACACAGATTTCATATTTGTCAATATTATTTGAGTCTAAACCAGATATTAATCCTAGCGACTGCATTTTTTTAATATACGCGACATTAACATGTCCTAGTCTAGCATGCCACAAAGAAATTGACTCAACCATATAAGCAGAAGAAGATGAATTTTCATTGCTAGTATCAGAAATATTAAGCACAAATAAACCATAGTTACAATATTCATTTCCAACAACAATTTCATTTTTGGTCAATACGACCTCATTATTTTCAAATGAAACCTTTACTCTAACTTTTCCTAATAAACCTACAGAAACCAAATTGGTTTGAATATTAGGACAAAAATTTGGGTGTAAGACAAAAATTTATTTTTGTCTCCACAAATGCGCCTAATAGCACTAGAGTCTATCACTCTATTTCTCACATTGGCCATATTATTTATTTGGAAAATATCCACAATAATTATATTATCCGCTTTAGTCAAATTTAATTTTGACTTGGCGAGATTATCATTTATTCAAACTCTTCTATTGCATTGAGGTGCATTTTTCTTGAAAGTTTTAATGTTAGCATTGGATATGTAATCATGTCTATTTACATATTTGTATTTTGACATTGGTGTCTGCCAAGGTTGTGGATACAATAACGTATTTGCAATACCATGAATATCTGGCAGGACAGTTGGAGCAGCGGAGACATCACCAGAATTTGTAGCACTATTAAAAATTTCTGCAGTAGTATTACTTGTCATAGTTTCTTAGATTGTAGGAAAATGACACCGAAAATAACAACAATAATAATACTGCAATAGAATTATTTGTAAGTGAAAATACACCAACTGGCTGGAGTCGTGCTAGGCACTGTCCTAAGAAACTATTTCAGCAATGTGAAATATTTTTTCAGGATTAAACAAGTCTACCTCTATTTTATTTAGAGGATACAGGAATCAGCAAAATTAGATAATAAATCCAGCAATTTGGAAGAGAAAGAGCAACTAATATCTTATGCCAATTAAAATATTATAAAAGAAGAAATTAGGAGGAGAGGGACGTATAGGAGGGAAAGAAGAAAGAAGAATTTCTTCTTTGCTAATGATTAGCTTTTCTTGGTATTTGATGATTGAAGAATGATGGCCTAATCATGGCTATTTATAGGTCTAAGGAAAACTTCTTAGATTGCCATTTGTTTGATTGCATGAAGGAGGATTGCCATTTTTTTATGGTTTAGCCATTTGGCTACATATCTTCATGCAAAGTGCCACATGGTGGGTATTCATAGCCACTTGGCTTAGTAGAGCCATTTGTCCTTAGTTTCTAGAAAGCTTGCCATATGTAAAATTCTTTACATGCATATTAGCACTTGGACTTATTTATTTTGAAAATACTACTGCAGTATATTCCTAAGTCCGGGTGGTCATGATACGATCTGGGTCAATTTTTACCCCAAAATAGTATCAATTTTCAATATTGGAACCAAACCAATTTAATTGAGTCATTTTTCATCGCTTCAGGTTTTATCGATTTTTTTTTTTTGTATTTTTGTCATTTCTTTAAAAAAATGTGAAATACATTATCGCGCACATATTTTACCGATTATATTCTAGCATAATACTACCAAGCCAATAACCTTTAGGAATTTTATTATTTATTAAGATATTCTGAAGATAATTGAACTAAATAGTGATGAATAATTTAAGGACTCAATTAAAGATAAGTTATTTAACATAAAATAAATTCTTGGACTTATCAAAATAAAAATTACAAATCAAACTAAAAAGTAAAGACAGAACTAAATTACTATAGAGGCAAAAAACTAGATTACAAATCAAGAGTCTGAAAGGTTACCTAATATATATATATATATATATATATATATATATATATATATATATATATATATAT
>MU719682.1:3020-53131 GCA_026770625.1 Nicotiana glauca
CTTCATAGGAAATTTCCAAGGTTTCTTTTCATTATTAACAATATGATCTCGAGCCATAGTGAGGCATGTAACAGCTTAAATAAATCCAGGCAGCAATATAAGCATGCGCAAATCATACCGAGGCGACGACCCGATCCAACATAAATAAATGTGGACTTGCCGAGGGTCGACGATGCGCTTATAGATGCATTCATTAATCTACCGAGGAGTTCGACCCGTTCCAAAATAAACACACACAGACAGATAAACAGTCAGAAAGTCAACGTGGAGCAAATATCCAGGAAAGGTCAATTCTCTTCATAAATTTTGAGAAAAACAAAGCTTAAGTCTTTTAGAAAATCCAATTATTAATTTAATGTGATCTATTACCCCGCTCGCGAATCATCCATGTGATGCGGTATACATAATATACATGCTCAGATAGCCAATTAGAATTTTATTGAGGAATAATTATCCAAATAAGCCAATTCTCTGTTTAAAAATTCAGAAATGATGTTTAATCTCTTTTAAATTTGTTTACTAATCAAAGGTGGTTTAAACAATTCAAGTCATCGATGGGTTCATAATTTAATTCAAGTATGACATGCTGATGGGTCCTAACTACCCGGGCAATAGCATAATAGTAGCTACATATGGACTTTCGTCACCTCGTTCGTACGTAGCCCCCACAAATAGAAGCACTTAATCATTCACTTCACCTATGGGGTAATTTCCCCCTCACAGATTTAGAAAGGAGACTCACCTCGCTCCGAAGACTCGCAACCGGCATTCTACATTCTTCCGAAGGCTTGAACCAACGCACAATGCACCCCAACTAGCCAATTAATGACAAACTAATGAGAATATACTCAAATACTCGTTAACAATTCAGATTATACGAATTTCCAACTTCGTTTAGTGAAATGACCAAAATGCCCTCGGGCCCACGTGCCCGGAATCCAACATTTCTCGAAGATAAAGGTTACCCATGACCTTAGGAACTCAAATATATAATTTTCTCATAATTCCATGCTCAAATTCGTGGCTTAAATTCAAGATTATAATTTTCTAGGTTTCTAACTAAAACCTCAATATTTACTCTAATTTCCATGATTAATTCCATATATAAACTTGTATTTAACACAAAACCAGTAGAAATCACTTACCCCATGCTTGATGACGAAAATGACGCTCAAAAGTTGCTCCAAAAATCTCTCCCATGGAAGAAAAATGAAATGAAATGAAATGAGCCAAAAATCGGATTTTAAAACAACACTGCCCAGAAAACCTTCTATGCGATCGCATACAAAGCCTTGCGATCGCATAGAGCAACTTGGCTGCCTCCCAAAATTCTTCAATGCGTTCGCATACCAATGCCATGCGATCGCATAGGCCACAGAACTCCTCTTCTGCGATCGCATCCCCTCTCTTGCGATCGCATAGAGTAAATCTGTGCTGCACAAATACCAGCAAACCAGCCATCCTCACGAGGTGAAAATGGATCCGTTAACCATCCGAAATCCACCTGAGGCCCCTGGGACCCCAATCAATCATACCAACCAGTCCCAAAACACATTCCGGACTTGCTCGAGGCTTTAAATCACATCAAACAATGCTAAAATCACGAATTACACCCCAAATTCAAGTTTATGAACTTTAAAATTTCAAACTTCTATTTCCGATGTTTAAACCCATCAAAACACGTCCGATTGACCTCAAATTTTGCACACAAGTCATATTCGACATTACGGACCTGTTCCAACTTCCGTAATTTGATTGCGACCCCGATATCAAAAAGTCAACCTCCCGATCAAACTCTTCAAAAGCATTCAATTTTCTATCTTTAGCCAAATGGCTTCAAAATGACCCACGGACCTCCGAATTCACTTCCGATCATGCTCCCAACTCCAGAATCACTATACGGAGCTATTCACAGTCTCAGAATTCCAAACGGACTTTGATAACACTGAAATACTCTTCAAGCCAAACTTATGAAATTTCTTCTAAAATGCCATCTTCCACAATAGGTGCCAAAATGCTCCCGGGTTATTCAAAACCCAATCCGGGCATACGCCCAAGTCCGAAATCATCATACGAACCTGCTGGAACCTTCAGATCCCGATTCCAAGGTCGTTTACTTGAAATTCAAACCCTAGCTCATTCTTTCAACTTTAAGCTTCTCAAATGAGAATTCTCTTCCCAAATCAACTCTAGACTTCTTGAAATTTAATTCCGACCACGCGTGCAAGTAATAGTACCTGAAATGAAGCTGTTCATGGCCTTCGACTGCTGAACGGAACGTTGGTACTCAAAACGACCAGTCGGGTTGTTACACAAGTCAAACAAGGTATATTTCAATAGTGTTTCGTATTCTTACAATTGTTTGTTCCTTTCCCTTTTATAGCTTTTTGGGGATATGAGCCTTAACTTTGTCATACTAAGGCTATTATGGGCAATTAATGACTTTAAATGCTACGTTACACAATCATATACATTAAATACATATTCTCTAGCGTCTCTAGTATTTTATATTTATTAAATATTGTATCGGAACTCTTATTCGCTGTCAGATTCATTCCTTTGATTCTTCACGATCTTTGAGCTTTAAATATCTTGAATAGGTACGAGCGTTGAATGGCTTGTACGACTGCTCGTGCCTCTTCTATTTAACTTGCTCATGCCTGTTGTTGCTCGTACCTCTTAACTAACCTTAATTCTTTGACTATTTCACCAGTCTACGTGTCATGAAATGTCATCTCCAATATGCAAATTAAAGTTTTCCCAATACAGATAGTCCATCCACTTTTTATTTATTCGTCAATTAAATATTTGGGAAGTGGATTTTATTAATGGAGAATTTTTGTCACCATTACTGCCATGACAAGATCGACGCTTCAAAGGTCACTTCTATTTAATGCTCTTCACACGTGTCAACTCCTTATCAATTCTGCAGTTTGCATCCCTTTTCAAGGTCTTTTTTACAGCTCCACTATTTACGAAGTAACCATTACCATTATTGTGACCCTTCCATTAATGCATTTTTACTTTTGACGGTTGCCCATCAGTATAAATACAATTTTACCTTTTACCTTTTACCACATAAAACTCTTTTGAACATTTGAACTGTGCAACTCTCTGTTCATTTCTTCTTCTTCCTCATCATGTCTTCTTCAAACCCTAACCCTAGGAGAGTCCCTATTTTAGACAATTTTCCCAATGCCCCTGTTAGACATAGAAGGGGTGGCAGACTTCATAGCTTAGGATCCTCTCGTGGTGGCGGTTCTGCCATGCCTTCTCCTAACCCTAGTTCTTCTTCTAGAACTAGAGGTTCTTTTAAACAAAAATCATCTTCTAAGGGCAAGGAAGCCTCTGAACCATTACAGCAGCCTTTGGTAGAAGAAATAGTCCCTAACGATTTATCTTTTCACCATGATAGACAATCACTTCAAAGCCAAGTTTCTGGTCTAGATCGTGCCGACGGTTACCCCACTTTGATTACAGAGATTTTAGCTCCCATAGTCAGCAAAGATTTCCACTGGGGTAATGATTTTCCCATTGTAATCCCCAATCCAAATCAAAGAATTACTTCCTATATGACTGGACTTTTTTTGTTTACACATACCCTTTTACTCTTGGTTTTAAACCAGCTATTGATCCAGTGATTCTCGATTTCTGTCATTTCTTCAAAGTTTGTTTAGCACAGATTGGCCCGCTGGTATGGAGGGTTGTTCCTTGTTTAAGATATCTGTCCAATTTGGCGAATGTTAATTTCACCTTCCCTCACCTAATTCATCTCTACAACCCTAGACTTTTTTGAAATGGCGTTTTTACCTTAGTGGCTAGGAGTAAGAGGGTTTTGGTGAGCCCAGAAGATGATAAGGATCGTGGCTGGTATGCTCGGTTTGTCGCTGCCCCCACAGTTGGTTTAGTGGTTGAACAAAACGTTCCCTTTCCTAAAAAGTGAAACTTTGCACGTAAGTCTTTCACCTTTCTCGTACCTTTTTCTTTCGAGTTTATCAATTTCTTTAACTTTGCTCTTTTTTTTAGCAACCATGGGAGTTGTGGAGAATGTTCCCAATTTTTGTGGTTGGGTAGATAAATTGTTGAAGATCACGCCTATGGAGGCTAGGTCTTGGAAATATATTTCTAATCGTTACGGTTGGAAAGTAAAAACTCACAGTAAGAGTTTTTGTCTTTCTCGTATGTAAATTTTTTTTCTCTTTATTGCTTTAAATTTCATCCTTATCTTTGTCAGGATTTGCTATTCGAGTTGTTATTGCTAAAGCAGTTGCGGCCTCTCGTTCCTCTTCAGGAACTCAAATTTCTTTAGAAAGGGCTCAGGATATACTCTTGAAAAGAAAAACCATTGAAGGGGATGACTCCGAGGAAGAAGATGAAGGTGGTTCCTTGATGACAAGGCCAAGAGTTAGGAGACGTATCGTGTCTGATAAAGCTGAAGTTTCTCATCATCTTTCTCCTACCGAGCCTGTTCGTCTCGTCCCTGATGATGATGTTATTACCCCTCGTGACACTCATGACTCTATTAATGAGCTTTTCGTTAGTGGTTTCGAGAGTGGTGAGTTAGGGCCTATTTTAGATGAACCTCCCCTGTCTTCAACTCCCATATCTTCAATTCCTTCTTTTTCTTCTCCTGTCGTGTCTTTGATCCCTTCCTTACCTGCTTGCCTCTATACCTCTCTCTACTGTTTTTACTTCTTCTACTGCTCCTCATTTGGCAGTTCCTTCTTCTACTACCCATCGTACAGAAGTGGGTTCTACGGGTAGAAGCGTTGCTATGAGGAGCATGACTATCGAAGTTCCTGCTAACAACAGCATTTTGAGGAAATCTGGTCAGGCAGATATTTGGCTTGAGCCCTTAATTAGCCCAATTGAGAAAGAAAAAATGAATAGTCATAGATGTCTGACTTTGATGAACGACATAGTTCGTGCTACCTTGAAGGTATTTTCATTATTCCTTTACTTTGCAAGAATTTTTTTTTTAGAATTCTTACTTTCCTCCCTTATCGTTTTCAGGCCAATCTCATTGGTACAGAGCTGATGAGCAGATTTTCTCTATCAGAGAAGGTGGCATGTGTCTCTGAAAATGCTATTCTTGATTCAGAGAGGGTAGCTCGTGACTTTCAGTTGGAAGTAGCTAATTGGAAGGATCAATTTGATAGTGAACAAATTACCATAGAAGATTTGCAAGAAAACAAGAATAACCTGGAACAACAGGTAAGAGCATTATCCTCAGAGCTTGTGGTTGCCAAGGCTTCTTCAAGTCAGGCAGAGAGAGAAAAAGAGCGCCTTGAGTCTTCTTTCTCAGAGCAATTATCTAAGCCAAGTGTAGAGATTAGAGAGTTGAAAGCTCTTTTGAATCAAAAAGAAGTTTATGCAGGAGATCTGATGCAGAGTTTGACTCAGATACAAGAAGATCTGCGAACTTCTGAGGGCAAGGTGCATGCCTTGGAAAAATCTCATGCATCTCTTCAAGCCTCTTACAACTTAGCCTTGGATGAAAATGAAGGACTCAAAAATGAAATTGCTACTTGGGAAAGAGATTATGAGCTACTTGAAGATAAGGTTGCAATTGATGTAAGCTGGGCTTTTTTGAACTCTCGTCATGATGCTTTGGTCGAAGCTAGCCAAGAAAACTTCAATCTGGAGTCAGAGTTAGCTAAAGTTATGGAGACCATTGAAAAATCTCAACAACCACTAGACTTCCCTTCACTCGCGATTGAAGTTCATGAAGCTGAAGCTCTCGGAGTTGAAATTCCCATGAACGTTGAAATCGCCTCGGGTGCTGCACCTTCTTCAAGCTCAACCATGCTCCTTATTGCAAGCCAGGTTGAGACCTCATCTGTTGATTCTCCAATTGTTGCGATTGAAGATCAACCTGCTTCTGTTGACGATGCTGTTCCAGTTGACCCCGCTGATGATCCTTCCTCTATTTTTTCTTCTTGGTGAAAAGATTTATATTTGCTTTAAATTCCCTTTTTTGCAGGTACATGTTTGGAAAACTATGTTTAAAGTTCTTGGATTCTTTTGAAAGTTTTTTTTTGTAATCAAACCCTTGGTTATCACTTGAGGGTTGATTTTAGAAGTACAAGTCCCCAAGTCTTGTCAAGGGGCGTTTTGTATAAACAACTTGATGACTAAGTTTATACTTGGTCTTTAGTTTTAAATATTAAGAAGTTCTTATTATCATTAAACTTCCATCTGTTTTATTCTTGCCTTCTATTTTCAAGGACTTAAAGAATAGTCTGTATTTTTTTCTCTGAAAATGCTTCTATTAATCTCATGACTAGTTAACATGAGTTTTATAAAAGAGGACCCTTTTATATTTTGACACTTAATGAAGAAGACGTCTCAACTTCATAATGGTGTTATCATACGATAAAAGAAATAGGAACACACATGTTTCTTTGAAATAACTTTGACAAGTTGTTATTTCTGAACCTTGACAAGTTTTGAATAATACTTTACATGTATTTGAATTACATCTATAACTTTCTCGTAACTGTTTTCCTTGTAACAAATTTTTACAAAAGAAGAACAATAGATATAGGGTTTTTCCTTGTAACCCATTTTAGTACATAGTCTTTACCCTAACCGTTTTGAGGTATATTGGATCCCCTTATCTTTAAAGCATTAGGAAGAGTTTGAGAGATGACTCCATTGTTCTCATGGGAAAGAATACTATGATGGATGCCATGACTTCGTAACTTTCACTCCGCACTTGACTCTTCTAGGATTGATTTTTCCTCAATCTTCTTTGCCTTTTTTATACACGTGACTGTATATATTATGTAATCTCCCAAGTGTTTAAGTGTTGAAATATGAAGCCTCGAGCACTTGATAGTCTCTTTCACTTGGTCCTTTTCTTGAAAATGAAATACATACGGGACTCGGAGGTGCGATTATAGATGAAGACTGCTTAACCCGTTTATATTTCTATCAGAATAATTGTAATCTTGGGCCAGAAATTTTAGTTTATTCCATTTGGCCTTACAGGTCGTGACTCATCATTTAGTAAGGGTTAGCGATTTGCCTATCATCTAAAATCGTTAGTAAAATTTTAACAATTCAAAAAAAAAATTTAACATGGTGATACCTGACTGTTGGTTTTTCCTTAAAAGTAGTATCTCTTCAAATGAACAACATTCCAATGTGAAGGAAGCACCTTCCCGTCCATTGTTTCCAATTCGTATGCCCCTTTTCATGCAATATCACGAACTCTGCAGGGTCCTTCCCAGGTTGGACTTAGTTTACCCGCGTTGGCTACCTTTGTAGATTGAAAAACCTTTTTAAGCACAAAGTCCCCAATTTTGAAGAATCTCATGCGATCTTTCCTATTGTAATATCGTTCGATCACTTGTTTTTGTGCTGCTATTCGTATTAATGTAGCTTCTCTCCTGCCTTCCAGTAGATCCAAATTGACCTGCATCTCTTCATCATTAGACTCTTGTGTTGCTTATGAGAATCTTATGCTTGGTTATCCTATTTCAACCGGGATCAATGCCTTAGCTTCATAAACAAAAGAGAAGGGTGTTTCTCCTGTGCTCATTTTTGTTGTTGTGCGACATGCCCATAAAACTCCGGGTAACACTTTAGGCCAGTTACCCTTTGACTCCTCTAATCGTTTCTTTAAATTGTTGATTATAACTTTGTTTGTTAATTCTGCTTGCACATTTCCCACTGGATTATATGGTGTATATGTAATCCTTTTAATTTGCCAACTCTCAAAAAACTCTATGACTTGAGCTACAATAAATTGAGGGCCATCGTCACATACGATTTCCTTTGGTACACCAAATCGGCAGATGATATTTCGCCAAATGAAATCCTTAACTTACTTTTCTCGTACCTGTTTAAATGCTCCTGCCTCCACCCATTTAGTGAAATAATCAGTAAGTATCAGCATAAAATTTACCTGTCCTTTTGCTTGAGGTAATGGTCCTACTATATCCATCCCCCATTTCATAATGACCATGGTGCAATGACTGGATGTAATAATTCTGCTGGATTGTGCATATTGTTACCGTACCTCTGGAATTTATCACATTTAGCCACATTTTTCTGGGTTTAACTTCATATTATATTTTCGTAAAATTTTAAACGTGTCAGACAAATGTGATATATGATCTTCTGAATGATGAGTCTTAACTAGCATATCATCTATGTATACCTCCATGGTCTTACCTAAATGCTCTTGAAACATTTGCGTAACTAACCTCTGATATGTTGCACCTGCATTCTTAAGACCAAAGGGCATTACCTTATAATAGTAAGTCCCCCTGTCTGTTATGAAAGGAGTTTTTTCCTCATCTTCTGGATCCATTTTGATTTGATTATAGCCTGAATATGCATCTTAGAAATTTAATAGCTCATGTCCTGCAGTAGTATCAATTAGTTTATCTATGTGCGGTAAAGGAAAAGAATTTTTTTGGACAGGCTTTATTAAGGTCTGTTAATCTACACAGACTCGCCACTTACCGTTCTTCGTAGGAACCAAAACAGTGTTAGCTAACCAGTTAGGATATTTTACCTCATGAATTGAACCAATTTTTAGAAATTTTTGGACTTCTTCTTTAATCACCTGATTCTTGAAACTTCCTTGCTTTCTTTTCTTTTGCTTGGCTAGAGGGTATGATGGATTTTTATTTAATTTATGAGTCATGACCTCCGGTGGTATCCCTATCATGTCAGAATGGGACCAAGAAAAACAATCTGCATTAGCTTTTAAAAATTCAATCAACTTACGCTTTACCTCCGGGCTGAGATTGGCTCCTATATACACTTTTCTCTCGGGCCAATGTATAAATAAAACCACAGCCTCTAACTCTTCTATCGTTGTTTTGATGTTCTCGTTTTCCTCTGGTTCTTGAATGGTATCAGGTCTTGAATCCACATTTGTTTGCCCTTGTTCAGTTGAGGTTGACACCATGTTACCCCCACCTGAATTTTGTAATTGCTATTTGTCTTCTCCCTTAACAGTTGAATTCGCAATGGAATTGATGCTTCTAGATGTTTGTTGATCGCCTCTGATTTGGCATACTCCCCATGGAGATGGAAATTTAATAACTTGATGTAAGGTTGATAGAACAACATTCATGTCATGGATCCATGGCCTCCCAAGAATTATGTTGTAAGCCATTTCCATATCTACGACCTGAAATTTGGTATCTTATACAACGCCTTCTACAAATATAGTAAGTATTGCTTCTCCTTTCATTACAACACTAGAGTTGTCAAATCCCGACAAAGTATGCACTTTTGGAACCAATTTATCTTCTGCTTGCATCTCGTGCAATACTCGTATCAAAATAATGTTTACAGAACTACCTGGATCAATCAAAACTCGTTTCACATTAGTGTCATGTACAAGTAAAGATATTACCAGTGCGTCGTTATGTGGAAATAATACTCCATCTGCATCTGCATCATCAAAGGTAATACTTTCTTCCTCCAAGACTTATTGTGCTCGCTTCCCATGAGTGATTGTTATCTTGGAGATCTTATTAGCTGTAGTACATGAGATGCCATTATTATCTTCGCCCTCACTTATAACATTGATGGTTCTTTTGGGTGAGGGTGGTTTTGAAGGCTCCTGCCTGTTCTTCCTGTATGCTTGTTTACCTTTTTCACTGAATAGCTCAGTGAGATACCCTTGTTTTAACAAATGATCAACCTCACCCTGCAGAAATCTGCAATCTGCTGTTTTATGCCCGTGGTCGTTGTGGAATTCACACCAATGATCATGGTTTCATCTGTTTGGATTTTATCTTATCTCTTTTGGCCATCGCACCTTATCTCACATGCTTCTTAAAATAGCCACGAGTTCAGAGTTGCTTATGTTGAAATTGTAACCACCGAACCTTGCCTTTAGACTTCCATCAGCATCTCGTGACCCGCATGTGTTCTGATCGTTCCCAAATCTTGAAGTCGAGCCTGATTACTTATTCCTCGACCTGTGATTGTACCCCTGATTGTCTTGCTTTGATAGTGAGTCTCTTCCCGTGGGTCCCATATATGGCTCGTACCTATTTTTACCAGATCTTTTTTCATTTTCTACACGCCTTGAGCTTACTTTTTCTTCTGTTTTATGTCGTAAAATAATATATTCTTCAATCCTTATCTTTGTACTATATCTGTTGTAGACATCATTCCACGTTGTTGCTGGAAATTCTCGAAGGCTTTCCTTGAGTCGCCTCGTAACTTCTGAACTTTTCTCATTCAAATTGTTGGCGAAGGCTATGGCCGCCTAATTGTCAGGTACTCGTGGCAACGTCATTCTTTCCCATTGAAATCTGTTCATGAATTCTCTAAGCAACTCTGAATCTCCTTGCTTGATTTTGAAGATGTCTTCCATTCTCTTTTCAACTTTTTGAGCTCCCGAGTGTGCTTTAATAAATAAATCTGCAAGCTCAGCAAAAGAATTTATAGAATTTTCAGGTAAAAGAGAATACCATGTTAATGCCCTTTTAGTGAGTGTTTCGCCGAATTTTTTGACCAAGACTGATTCAATCTCCTGCTTAGTCAAATCACTGCCCTTGACACCTATTGTAAATGCAGTGACGTGATCTCGTGTGTCAGTTGTCCCATCATACTTTGGAATATCAGGCATCTTGAACTTCTTTGGAATTGGGAGAGGGGCGGCACTTGGCTTCTTAGGCTGTTGAGAATATTTATCTATATCTACCTCCTTGATCACCGGCGGCACTCCGGGTATTTGTTCTGTGCGGTCATTTTGCTCCTTAAGCTATTTCTGCAATGTTAGTACTAGATTTTGTAAATCAGAATTAACTGGATTACTAGGGTCTCCCTCCTGTGTTTCACTGGGGGTTCCACCACTGCCCGAATTAACCAGTCCAGAATGATAATTCTCCAAAGTATTGTTATTTGGAGTAGGTGTGGGTGGAGCAGCAGGTAATTGACTAACAAAAGCTTGCAGAGCTTTGTTGACCTGAGTATCGATAATTTTTTGTAAAGCATCATCCATAGCTTGAACATTCTCAAATTGAACTCATTCTTCTGTGTGAGACCCTTTAGGAGTTCCTTCACGAGATCGTCATGGTGAACCTTGTAGAGAAAGAACTAATGCATTATTGTCTTGCAGATCTCCCTGAAGTTGTTGGTTCGATTGATTTTCTTGGTTTCCTTGGATGTTGTCATTGTTGTTCGACATAGTTGGTACACCAAAGAAAATCAAATTGAGATATAATTAATTATCAGATTCCTGGTAACAGAATCAATTTGTTAACCAAAAATTAGATTTTTAGTCAAAGCTAGAATTTAGAAGAACACGGGTTACTGATAATCGGAAAAGTATATAATGAAAGAAATTTGTGAATAATATGATCAGAAAGCAAGTCAAAAAAGGTATCTTTCAATAGTGTTTTGTATCCTTACAATTATTTGTTCCTTTCCCTTTTATAGCTATTTTGGGGATATGAGCCTTACCTTTGTCATAATAAGGCTATTATAGGCAATTAATAACTTTAAATGCTACGTTACACAATCATATACATTAAATACATATTCTCTAATGTCTCTAGTATCTAATATTTATTAAATACTATATCGGGACTCTTATTCGCTGTCAGATTCATTCCTTTGATTCTTCATGATCTTTGAGCTTTAAATGTCTTGAATAGGTACGAGCGTTGAATGGCTTGTACGACTGCTCGTGCCTCTTCTATTTAACTTGCTCGTACCTGTTGTTGCCCGTACCTCTTAACTAACCTTAATTCTTTGACTGTTTGACCAGTCTACGTGTCATGACACGTCATATCCAATATGCAAATTAAATTTTTCCCAATACAGGAACTTTATAAATAAACATGGTTTATCCTAAGCCTTTGGTCACTGACCTCAAATAATCCTCATAAGGATAGCACAAATAAAAAATTGACCTTACTATATTCCTTAGATCTTTGTTATTATTACTTGTTATAGTTTTGTCTTATTTCATCCTATGTTGATATATGCTAATTATCTTCTTTTCTTTTTGTATGGATGTTCAATTAGGCCAGTTGAGTTCATTTGAAACTCAGGCCGAAGTTCAAGAATTGGGCTGCTTTCCCGCCTGTTGGAGTCTTCGATGTGCACAAATAGCCACTAACAGCTCATGTCTCTATTTTAAAGCCAGTATTTTAAATGTCTTTAGTTTTTAGCCACTAGTTTAATGAACACCCTTCTGCTCATGTCCTTAACTTCAGGACTTCAGAACTACATGTCCTTAACTTTTGAACTTGAAATTCTAAGTTCAGGACTTCAAGACTACATGTCCTTAACTTTTTAACCTGTAACTCTAAGTTCAGGACTTCAGGACAACATGTCCTTACCTTTTGAACTTGTAAGTCAAAGTTAAGGACCTATTGTCCTTAACTTTTGAACTTGTTACTGTAAGTTAAGTAATGTTTGTCCTTAACTTTGGAACGTGTAACTGTAAGTTAATGACTGTTTGTCCTTAACTTTGAGTTTTAAATTCAAAAGTTAAGGACAACAGTCCTTAAGTTTGACTTGCTGGTTAAAAAGTTATGGACATGAAGTCATTAACTTATAGTTCAAAGTTGAAAACTTAAGGACTCATGTCCTTAACTTTGATTTCAAAGATTAAAAGTTAAGGACAGGATGTCCTTAACTTATAGTTTTAAGTTTAAAACTTAAGGACTGTCTGTTCTTAACTTTGAATTTTAAGTTCAAAAGTTAACAGTCCTTAAGTTTGACTTGCTGGTTAAAAAGTTATGGACAGGAAGTCCTTAACTTATAGTTCAAAGTTGAAAACTTAAGGACTCATGTCCTTAATTTTGATTTCAAATATTAAAAGTTAAGGAGAGGAAGTCCTTAACTTATAGTTTCAAGTTTAAAACTTAAGGACTGTCTGTCCTTAATCTTTGTTAAGTTTCCAGTATGCTGCTAATTGTGAGCGTTATAAATATGACTTTGCCCAAAATTGAGAGATAAATACATAATAATTTCCTAAATCCTAACTGTTACCTTTCTCCAATATTGATGTAATTGAGAGATAAATACGTATCTTTTCTCTTTTTTGCCTCATTTTCAACTCGATGCATTATAAGATCTTTATTCTTCATGAGACATAGCATTTTGCATATAATGGTTGTTTGACTTCTTAGTAAGATGGCTTACTGATCTTATCTGAATGTTCAGCTCCCAATATATCATGTTCATCCTTGTTCAGTTTCCAGTATGCTGCTAATTGTGAGCGTTATAAGTATGAGTTTATCCAGAATTGAGAGATAAATACATAATAATTTCCTGAAGCCTACTGTTACCTTTATGAAAGGAAGGGTAAAACAGTCTTTTTCCTATTAGTAGTGGCTATTTTTGCTGAGCATTATAATTAGTGGATAAAAATTAAAGATAACTTAATTAGTGGCTACTACATGCCATTTCTTCCCATTGCTACAGTCAATCTGGGCATGGCTTGCTTTTGCCAGCCTAATATAAAAGAGTTCAATTTCCTTCATTTACTATCATACAAATTGTTGGGGCATTTGCATCTATACCCGCTTTGTGCCACATTTTAATCTGTGCCCGCTTTGCAAAAAAAAAGTGCAAGCGTACTCGCTTTTTCACATAACTTCAGCATACGGGGCTGAAGTAGCAAAGTCAATCACACAGAACTTCAGCATTTTAGTAGCGGGGCCTGAAGTTCAGCTCTAGAGCTGAAGTTTTTGTTTTGTAACTTGCGAACTTCAGCTTTTGCCAGTTATAAAATAAAAAACTTCAGCTCTAGAGCTGAAATTTTTGTTTAGTATTGCAGGTGCAAACATGTCAACTGTTAGCCTTTCTTCGGCCTTTCTACAGTTACCGATTTAAACAACAAAAACTGGTAATACTAGACTCATAAACCAATAAGAAAAGCATGGCTGGATCTATACCAGCTATAGCATTGCATACTAAAACGGAGAATCTACAAATTTCTCATTAATATATCTTCTCCATTTCCTCATCCTCGCTCTCGCTCCAACTGCAATGGAAGATTGACCTGGGGGATCCATAGCTACCATTGCTACTGAATGTGAGGTACGTAAGTGATTCTCCCTCACCAAGCACTTCCGTAGTCTTTTCTCCAGAGGCGTATCCGATAATGTCCAGGCCGGACTCGGTATAAAGCTCTAGAGCTGAAGTTTTTGTTTAGTAATCGGGAAACAGTTATAAAATAAAAACTTCAGAGAGCTGAAGTTTTTCTTTTGTAACAGGAAAACTTCAACTCTAGAGCTGAAGTTTTTGTCTTTATAACTGGAAAACTTCAGCTATAGAGCTGAAGTTATTTAGTTCATTGTATGTTTACTACCCCAAATAACACTCTTTTCACATAACTTCAGCTATAGTTCTATTTAATTACTACTAATTATTTCCCCACAAACTACAGAACCTTCAATTTACTACATTATCAACAACTGTAGTATTCTACGTAAGGCAAAGAAGAAAGAAGAAGATGCATTCTGTGAAGGAGAAAGTAAGCAATGCAGTGGAGAAAGCAGCAGCAAGGACAAAGGAAGAGGTAAGCAATGCAATGGAGAAAGGGAGCTGAAATTTTTTTAAAAGTGGGTACAAGTTAAAAGTTTTTTAAAAAATAGGTATAGGTTAAATGGGGGCGAGCAAATAGGACGCCCCGTGCAATTTCTACCAAATTGTTGTTATTTCATTCTTCTGATTATGTCTTTGGATAACTTTGTTATTGGATATTTGTGGTTGTTTGATTGATTCGGCAGATCTTAGGGCAAGCCAAAATCTCATAAATAAAAGGGTAATTATGATTAATCACCTCTAAACGACCTTGATATTTCCTTTTAAAACTTGAGTGCTTTTGAAGTTAACTGCTTTTGATAACTAATCTTTCATTTATCTTTTAATTAAATTTACTTTGATTTTAGGCATTAACAGGACCCGGGTAAGATTAAAAGGAAATCAAATTCAAAACGAGTCAAAAACAGAAATTCCTCTTAAAGGTTTTCGAAATGCAACAAACTTTTCAAAGGAAATGAGGCAACCACACTGTTTTCATAACAAATAAAGCGAACCACACTGCTTTAAGAAAAGTAAATACCCCCTTTGAAATACACAGTCTGTAGCTCAAAATCACTCTCAATGAATAGAAAAGGTATACTCTGTGTCATAATATATCTTCTCATTTTGCAAAAACATAAATAGGAAGATTTTAAAGAAACGCTGTTATTTCTAAATGACAAATACAATCTCTGCTAAAAAAAAAAAAAACAAGATGAATTTCAAAATAAGCTTTAAGCATTTTCTCACTTTTATAAAATCCCATTTAGTAATTTATAACCACTAATCAACCAGAATATGGATATTTCTTTCTTCGAATCTAGCCCAAGTTCAAGGAGCTACCTCAGGTAGATATAAGGTATGCCTAACACCTTCCCTTTAGAATAATCAGAACCCTTATCTAAATCTCATCAGGTAGCGGATCATTAGGAAAATAATTTTCACAGACTTTTAGGTATCCTAGTATACCTTAAATATTAGGTAACGACTATTTCTTTTTATCAACTTAAGAGGAACCACTAGTTGTATTTTATTTTGACATGTGCTAAATAGAGTGCAACACCACCAATGTGGCAAGACCCTACAAAAGACCCAGAATGATTGGAATGGGGGTGCTGCAAACAGTAGGAGGCTTCATGTATGAGTCAAAATTAGATCAGAGAAATTCGGCACGAGGTCGTGGTCATGGACGTACACACCAAGGTCGGACCGTCATCACCGGTTGTGGACGTACACGCCAAGGTCGGACCATCGTCAACGGTCGTGGACGTACACACCAAGGTCGGACCGTCATCAATGGTCATGGACGTACACATCAAGGTCAGACCGTCATCAACGGTCGTGGACGTACAAGCCATGAAACATCTGGTTTGCTTTGGAAAACTCAAAAGAAATATTCTACCGAATATTTTCTGTAAATTGTATCTTTTTTAAGATTTTATATGGATATCCCCCTAGATATATAGGAGGGAAGGACTTCCCAAAAAAGGGGGCTCTCTCTCTATCTCCCCCTCCCTCTCTCTAGAAAATATGTAAACATACCTATCCAAAGAAGTGAGAGGATATGTGATACAATACTTTTATTAGATACAAAAAGGGTCATAAAGTTCTTGTACACATCTATCATTCATCTTTATGAAACGAAAGAAGATCCGTCTTACTGAAGACCGGGTGAATCTTTTCCTTTATTCATATTTTTGTTACTTAATGCATCTTTATTTATGCTATTAAATCTGATCATAATCGCCATCAACATTTATATTTAACTATGCCTTTTAATTCGTATTATTCATTCCGAATCTAGAGTTAATTATTCTTAACTAGGATTTACCCTTGATCTATTTTGATTGATTTGCTCGGAAAGTATTTGATAACTTTTGAGTCAAATAATTTGGCGCTGTCTGTGTGGATTTTCTAGTTAAAATTTTAGTTTCCTCTAGATCGAGAATTACATAATCCTTTTGGTCAAAAAGTCTCGGGTTGCGGTCCTAAAAGGAGACTTGCAAGAGTCTTTTGGTAAAAATCTCTCTTAAAAGAGAATAATGACTCACTGTTGACCAATGGAATGATTTTATTTCTTACCAACTATGTTCCTCTACTGCTTGCTAAAATTGAATTGAGAATTAGAATAACAAACACAACCAGTAAGAAGAGAAGAAGCTTAGAAAATATGAAGAACAACGTCATTTCTTCAAAATTCATGCTTTTTCTTCTCCTTTTACTTTCAGTTGAAAAAATCCATGGAAGCTACCACGACTATACAAACGCATTAACAAAATGCATTCTCTTTTTCGAAGGCCAACGTTCTGGTTATTTACCGCAAGACCAGAGAATGAACTGGTAAGGACATTCCGGTTTAGGCGACGGTTGGCCGGTGAATACCGACTTGACCGGCGGCTACTACGATGCCAGCGATAATGTTAAGTTTAATCCTCCGATGGCATTTACCACTACATTGTTGGCTTGAAGTGTGATTGAATTTGGACAGTCAACTGGTGTTACTGGAGAAATGCTTGGTTCAGGCAGCTCA
Organism: Nicotiana glauca; assembly: GCA_026770625.1. Taxonomy (NCBI): domain Eukaryota; kingdom Viridiplantae; phylum Streptophyta; class Magnoliopsida; order Solanales; family Solanaceae; genus Nicotiana; species Nicotiana glauca. The sequence goes on from MU719682.1 coordinate 20,071, forward strand.
CATATCCCGAACAATAATTTCTGGAACTATCAACATGTCATCAAAGCCTCTACAACAACAAATCTAAATTGTAGACATAAAACTTTGCTAAAGCGGACAACCACGCCAAATTGATAGCGGCACTGAAAGCATAACTGGAGAAAGGAACGTGATCAAACTGAGGTAACAAATGCTTTTATTTTGTTTTAACTATTTCTCTAAATGGAATAGAAGCAGGAGCATTCTCCGAGATACACGAATAGGAAATGCATCATATTCTCCAACACTAACAAAATTAAGCAAATTGAGACTCCCCCGGAAAATACATCATATTCTCCAATGCAAGCAAAATTAAGCAAACTGGGCCTCCCCCAGGAAATACATCATATTCTCCAATACAAGCAAAATTAAGTAAACTGGGACTCAGGCTAAGTGACTTCGCCATCAAAATTGACAAAGTTCAACAACAATTGAACTGAGACTTAGGCTATGCGCCTTTGCCATCTAATCAAGGCTATGCACCTTCGGCAGTAAGTTCAACTACGGTTGAACCAAGACTCAGACTATGCGCCTTCGCCATCAAAATTGACAAAGTTCAACAATAATTGAACTGGGACTCAGGCTATGCGCCTTCGCCATTAAATCAAGGCTATGCGCCTTCGCCATTAAGTTCAACTACGGTTGAACCAAGACTCAGGCTATGCGCTTTAGCCATCAAAGTGTAACAAAGTTCGACCTCGCTCGGACAACGACGGGTTAACATTTCAATAAATTGAAATAACACCCTTTAAGGCCAAGGACCATCGCCAAAGAGAATTCAGCCTCGCCCGAATCAACATTCGACCTCGCCCGAATCAAAATTCGGCCTCGCCCGAAACAACATTCGGCCTCGCCCGCATCAACATTCGGCCTCGCCCGAAAAAAAATTCGGCCTCGCCCGAAAAAAAAATTCGGCCTCGCCCGAAAAAACATTCGGCCTCGCCCGAGTCAACATTCGGCCTCGCCCGAGTCAACATTCGGCCTCGCCCGAGTCAACATTCGGCCTCGCCCGAAACAACATTCGGCCACGCCCGAAACAAAATTCGGCCTCCCCCGAATCGACATTCGGCCTCGCCCGAATCGACATTCGGCCTCGCCATCTCAACATTCGGCCTCCTCATCCGAATTTGTCAAACTACGATTAATGAAGTCCGCTCATCGAGCTCGACCAAGAGACGACCTCAATAAGCGACGGGACTAACTGTATAAGTCAAAATTAGATTAGAGAAATTCGGCACGAGGTCGTGGGCGTGGACGTGCACACCAAGGTCGGACCGTCATCAACGGTCGTGGACGTACACACCAAGGTCGGACCGTCATCAATGGTCGTGGACGTACACACCAAGGTCGGACCGTCATCAACGGTCGTGGACGTACAGGCCATGAAACATCTGGTTTGCTTTGGAAAACTCAAAAGAAATATTCTACTGAATATTCTCCGTAAATTATACCTTTTTTAGGATTTTCTATGGATATCCCCCTGGATATATAGGAGGGGAGGACTTCCCAAAAAAGGGGGCTCTCTCTCTATCTCCTCCTCCCTCTCTCTAGAAAATATGTAAACATACCTATCCAAAGAAGTGAGAGGATATAATACTTTCATGAGATCCAAAAAGGGTCATGAAGTTCTTGTACACATCTATCATTCATCTTTATGAAACGAAAGAAGATCCGTCTCACTGAAGACCGGGTGAATCTTTTTCTTTATTCATATTTTTGTTACTTAATGCATCTTTATTTATACTATTAAATCTGATCATAATCGCCATAAACATTTATATTCAACTATGCCTTTTAATTCGTATTATTCATCTCGGATCTATTGTTAATTATTCTTAACTAGGATTTACCCTTGATCTATTTCGATTGATTTGCTCGGAAAGTAGTTGATAACTTTTGAGTCAAACACTTCACTATCCATAATGTAAGTCTTATCATATTTTATATAACAGCTAAGCTAGGTGGTACTATTTGTTAAGACTAACTAATTTTTGTCTTTCTTTAACAACCTGGAATGCCTTCTAGTAGGCCCAGAAATGTTGTATGTTCAACAAAGGTCACCGAAGATATTGGGCACATATCATCAGCTGGAGTGAAGTGGAAAGAAAAAGCATATATGACACAAAGACAACTCCAGCAGCTGAGAGGAAAGAAGGTCATCCAGACAAGATTCAAGGTTGCAAAGCTAAGTCAAGGAAGCTCCACAACACATACCTTAGAAATGTCATGTGTACTTGGCAGAGTGATTTGAAACTTTTATATTGTACGGTTATGAAGCTTAGACTATATTTACGTACTCTTTTTGTGTTAGCAATTGCGACTGTAATTATATTATTGCACATATTTTGGTCAATTCTGACTGCTATGGTTTTTGGAATAATTACAAATGTTCTTATGATAACTAATGAATGATATTATTAATGGGCAGCGACGACTGCAATTTTAGGACAGATTTGTGCTTACTGTGTTCATTCAATGTACAATTCTAGACTGTATTCATGACTGCAGTTCTACTGATTCAGTATGCATAAAATTTAGAATCAAACAAGCACCAACTTCATTCCACAAAATAAAACTATTTACAAAAAATATTCATCAACATAAAATACAACTAATTCTGTACCCACCATTAGAGGTGGCAAAATGGTTTAAAAAAACAGTTAACCACCCATATTATCCATTAAAAAATGGGTTTGATAATGAACTTTTTAAAAACGGGTCATATATGGATAAAAATCATATTATCCATTTAGAAAATGAATAACCAATGAGTAAGCAATGGATAACCAATGGGTCTAACTTTTACATTCTAAAGCCTCAAATTGGGGTTCCTCAAGTTAGGGAGACTAAGAATTCTCCCAAAAGTGATCATATACAAGAAATCATGGATAATATGGGTAACCCATATTATCCGCCGGTTAACCTGTTTTTTATCCATATTAAATATGGGTCGGATCGGATAATTAATCCGTTTTTTTATTATCCGTTTTCGACCCAAATCATATCCGACCAGACCCACACGTTTGCCACTCCTACCCACCATGTTCAAGTACAGGATACCTTTTGGAACACACGTAAGGTTAAGTTGGAAACTCATTTATCGGAACAAGTACGGGATACAGCTTATGTATTTTCTTAAATATTCTTTTAAATAACCATCTCGACTAAATTTCTTTTAAGAGCCTGTTTGGCTAAAATTTTGGAGACCAAAAGTATTTTTTTGTATTAAAAAACACTTATTTAGAAATTTGAAGTGTTTGACTAAGGCGGAGAAGTACTTTTGAGCCGCGGCATAAGCAATTTTTCTGCTTTTGGAAAAAAGCTGCAAATTCTAATTTTTTCAAAGAAGCATAAGCAAAAAATTAATTTATTTAAGATAAAAATATCATTACCATGAATTATATTTCCAAAAAATCATTCATTAATTTAACCCTTTTTTATTTCTATCATCCGTTCTACTCTTTTTTAATTTCACCATATTTTTTCTTATCTTATCCCTCTTTGGAATAGTCTTTATAGCTATGATAAATAAATCTTTTTTTGGTATAATTATATTTACATTAATTAAAAAAACTTTAGTATCTATTTTACTCTATATTTTATATTTTAAATTTATTTTTCTCATTTAAATAAAACTAATTGTAAACTGAACCTTGATATTATTCTTTTTCATAAGTTAACACTCACAAGTACTTTTTGGAGAGAGTGGCTAAACATAATTTGCTTATCGAATATTACAACAAAAAAAATACTTCTCAAAATTGATCAAACACAAACTGTTACCCTCCAAAAGTGCTTTTGCGAAAAATACTTTATAAAGTAACAAATGGGGAAAAAATCACCTAGTACTTTCGCCTCCGATTTGAACTTTAAGACCCCATAGTTCTCACCCGTTTTATTTACAACTAGGTCACATCTTTGAATGCTATTTTTCCAAAATATTTTCTGCTTATTTATTGAACACACAAAAAAAAATATGTAAGAAGATTACTTATTTTCTCATTAAAAATATTTTCCACCAAATATACCCTAAGTTAGTTGTCAATATTTAACTTGAACTGATACTTTATAGAAATTCAAATTGAGACTCAGATTATTTCTGTCACGACCCAAAATCCACCAAAGGTCGTGATGGCGCCGGACATATTGTCATGCAAGCCAACACCAAAAAATTTAACTAAATTCTCGTTTAGGACTTATTGAAAATGTTTCTTCTATGCAATTAAAAATAAATGAAGAAATTCACTGAAATAAGATGATCTCTTTAATAGATTTAATATTAAACAATTCCATAACCATCCCAAAACCCGGTGTCACAAGTGCATGAGCTATTTCTAGGAAACACTATAATACAAAAAACGTCTAGAATACAAATTGGACAGAAAGCAAATACAATAATCTGAAAGAGACTTTGCCGGTTGCGGGTTGTCTCGAGAAGTGCAGCTCACCCTGGTCTCCATATCAACCATGTTGCTACGCCCACTAGGCCTCTAGAGATGCATGTGCATGTGCAATAAAAATGCACAGCAAGTGTAGCATGAGCACGAAAACAACGTGTACTCAGCAAGTATCCCATTTAATCTCGAAAAAGTAGAGAGGAGAGGTCGACTTCGATACTTACAAGTGGTCCAGTAATGGTACACAATAATATAATAATCGAGAATTTTTATAAAACATAATTATAATTCAATAGAGTGAAGCGAGCAAACAATTCTTACTTTTATGGAAATTCCCAAATCCTTTTTATTTTCATCAACTTAACATATATATTCTCAAACCGAGAAGAAACAATATCAACTGCAATAATTTTCAAGGCAAGCGATACAAGCATGCGCAAATCATGCCGAGGTCGGACGTCCCGATCCAATAATATTTAACCGTGCACTGCCAGAGAGTCGAATGGCGCGAACCATAGATGCATCTATTTAATTTACTGAGGCGTTCGACCCGTTCCACAATAGATAAACACATTCATAAAATCAATCAAGAAGTCATTAGGAAACAACAATCCAAGAAAATCAATTCTCTTTTAACAATTTAAGAAGATGAACTTTAAATCTTTTTAAAAATTTATTTACTAATTCGATGTGATTTAAGTAATTCAAACAGTTAATAAGACTACAAATAATCCAAGTATAGCATGCTTTTGGGTCCTAGACTATCCGGACATAAACATAATAGTAGCTATGCACAGGCTCTCATCACCTTGTACGTACGTAGTCCCCACAAATAGAAGCACATATTTAATTATTTCACCTATGCGGAAAATTCCTTCTTACAAGGTTAGAAAGGAGACTCACCTTGCTCCGAAGATCCATAACCGGCATTCCACGCACTTCCAAAGACATGAATCGATGCTAAATGCTCCAAAGCTAGCCAATAATTATGCAAATCCGTTAATACATGCTCAATTACTCATTACAATCCAATTTATAATAATTCCTAACCCCGATCGAAAAGTTGACAAAAATGCCCTTGAGCACACGTGCCCGGATTCCGAGATTTTTCGAATATTAAGTCTACACATAGCCTCACGAACTCGAATATATAATTTACTCTGAATTTCATGTCCAAAATCTTGGTTAAATTCCAAGAATATGAATTTCTAGGTCTCTCCACCAAAACCTCAAATTATTTACCAATTTCACGCTCAAATCCGTATGTAATCAATGCATTTAACTTAAGATAGGTGAGGATAGCTTACCTTGTCATTGATGATGAAAACACCCTCTTGAAACCCTCCAAGAATCGCCCAAGCCAAGAGAAAGATGAAATAAAATGGACAAATCCCGACTTTAAAACAACTCACTGCCTCCAGCCTTTCCGCACCTGTGGTCTTTTGACCATTTCTATGGTTCCGCATGTGTGGACCAAATACCGCTTTTGCGGTGCAGGGCTCCCAGCCTATTCCGCTTTTGCGTCCTCTCCTCTGCAGATGTAGTCTCGCATCTGCTGCGAAATAACAGCATCTGCGATCCCAGATCTCCCCCACTAATATCGCATCTGCGACTATGGGGCTGCTTATGCGGCTCCGCACCTACGGCCTTAGCTTCGCAGGTGCGGTTACACCAGTAACCATCAACTTCAGCCTTTTTCAAAACTCCATTTTCGATCTATTAACCATCCGGAATCCACCTGAGGCCCCCGGGACTCCAATCAATCATGCCAACCAATTCCCAAAACACATTATGGACTTGCATCATAACAACAACAACAACCCAGTATAATCCCACTTAGTGGGGTCTGGGGAGGATAGTGTGTACGCAGACCTTACCCTACCCTAGGGTAGAGAGGCTGTTTCCAAATAGACCTTCGGCATCCTTCCCTCCAAGAACTTCCCACCTTGCTCTTGGGAGACTCGAACTCACAACCTCTTTGTTGGAAGTGGAGGTTGCTTACCATCAGAGCAACCCCTTTTGTATCATATCGCTAAAATCATGAATTGACCTCCAATCCAAACTGAACTTTAGGTTTTCCAACTTCTTCATTCGATGCCGAAACCTATCAAATCACGTCTGATTGACCTCAAATTTTTCACACAAGTCATATTCGACTTTACGGACCTACTCCAACTTTTGGAATCAGAATCTGACCCTATATCAAAAAGTCAAACTCTCGGTCAAACTTCTCATAAACCTTCAAATTTCTATCTTTAGCCAAATGACTTCAAAATGACCTACGAACCTCCTAATTCAGTTTCGATCGCGCTCCCAACTCCAAAATCGCCATACGGAGCTATTCCCCGACTCAGAACCCCAAACAGACATTGATAACGCTGAAATGAACTTCAACCCAAATTTATGAAATTCCTAAAAAATGCTATCTTCCACAATAGGCGCCAAAACGTTTCCGGGTTTTCCAAAATCCGATCCGGACTTACGCCCAAGTCCGAAACCACCATACAAACCTGCTGGAACCTTTAGATCCCGATTTCAAGGTCGTTTAATCTGAAATCCAATCTTTGTCGATTCTTCCAACTTAAGGCTTCTAAAATGAGAATTTTCTTTTCAATTTGACTCAGAACTTCCTGGAATTCAACTCCGACCACGCCTACGAGTCATAACACCTGAAATGAAGCTGCTCATGACTTCAAACCGCTGAACGACGTGCTAGAGCTCAAACGACCGGCCAGGTCATTACATTCTCTCTCACTTAAACATACGTTCTTCCTCGAACGTGCTAAGAATTGTGTTGGAGTTGTCCGAAATCACTTTTTAACACCTCGAGCCCTTACCTGTGCTACCACAACTCAGCTGGGCACCCTAGCTTGATCAATCTAAAGATATCCTTTTTCACTTAAGCAAATAAGCCTTAGAGCCCAATTCCAACATCCGGAATTCTCAGCCAGGCCTGTTCCAACATACGTTCACCGTATCAATAACTACACGCAACACCAAAATATGACTTTGTACCTTAGCTGAATTCACAACTTGCACCACTTTACTCACCGGGCCACAATAATATTCTTTAATCAAATAAATCGAAATTCCACGAATCTGATGCTCCCATTGCACTTCATGCTACATAGGTCTTGCTCTAATTCTTGCAACACCGCCAAGACGGAAGAGGTGTGTAGAAATTCATACCCAACTGCCGAATCAACAAATCATTGGGTCTATACTCTTGACAAGAACCATCACCTCATTCTGAACCAAATAATGGTCTTAGCTCCATAATATACTTCACATAATCAGATTGCACTGATCCTAAATCCAATGATCTCGTCTCACCCAGTACGAAAAGCTCAGGCAATAAGCCACCCCGGACATGATCAAAAGTCTCATATGATGCCACAATGTGCCAATAGGCTTTCAACTCGAATGTGACAAAAGGAAAATAAACTCTGGAAGGAACTACTCAACTCACGTACTAATATGGACTGTCCTTAGAAAATAGGAAGTAAGGCATACAGAAATAGCATATAGAAAATTATGCTCAAGATCACACCGTTACGGCGTGCAGCCCGATCCAAATAACATACCCATGGTGGTATGCCACCCGATTCAAACATAGAATTTACATAAGGAGATATACATCGAGCTAAATTGCTCATTGCAACAAAATATTAAATATCGGTCACAAGCACGCTAAGTGTATAATATCATCACTTGGGAGACATATAGTGCCATAGGCTACAAAACTCAAGCACAACTGAGGTGCAATATGCGATATGAATCTCGAGAGCGATCCTGCTCATATAACATCATCTCTATGCGGAACCTCAACACATAAGCAATCTACCAAGTCGTCTCACCACTCTCAAGGCGCAATATATCGTTATATGAAATAACTGATGATGAAATAACACCCTAAATGCTCTTCCATAGATAGGGCATTGCTGAAATAAATACATCTGGCCTGATATAGAGCCCATATTCACATTTAAATCCATCCACAAACCTCAAGCTGATTCTAATCGTACTGAACTAGGCTAATAACCTTTCAAAGGTCCATAAATACTCACCTTTTTCTCATAACACATAAGGACAACCATCATAACCGGAGTAATCCTCCACACTCCACAACCCAATAAATCGAGTGCCCTCCAAGCATTAATTCTCAATTTAACGACATTACCATAATCTTCATACTTGGTTTAACTCTACAATCAATCAAGTGACTACACGCCACACTTATACAACCTTTCCCGTGGGGCACACTCCCACAATCTTCCGTAACGGATAATAGGTCTGTACATCCAAACCACTGGCCGCACTAACACTGAAAAGCGATAAAAAATCCTTAGCCAGGATGTAAGGGCCTTTTTCACAAAACACCGATATCAGGTGATGCTGAAGACAATACCAACTTACTTTAAACATCGAAACTTCCTTCCTGCTCATCCGAGCTCGTGACATCCTCGTCAACACCGAACTGTAACCTTGGTCCTCACTTCAAATTCCATACCACCTACTGCATCTAACACGTCAATGGATGATAGAACACGACTTTCATCATGACTCCGGAACCACTAATAAATTAACACTTTATCATGTAACAATCTTTTTACTTAACTCACTTCAGGAGAACCATAGAAACACACAGGTAAGTTCTCATAACCGTAAATATGCCAATCTCCAAGTAGTGGTCTAAGCCATCATAGCCTTTTCGGGACCCCACCTACACATGACATGCCATAAAAGTAGAATACTTATGAATAACATTAATTACGGCGGTCAACAAGCCTCACACGTACCGTCACAAATCACTTGCATAACTTGATCACGTTGAAGGGATTGATCACTACCACCTATATGTCAATTTAACTATGGCTAACCAATATATCTTCTTCCAATTTATCCTTTGTTGCCTTAGAAATAATAATAACTCCATTCAACACATAACACACTCAATCCGCACTCATCCCGAGTGACCTTGAATCACGAGACCGTGTTATCTCAAATCCCACAAACTATTTCATACCTCCCAATTGCTACACTGCGGGTCAAAACATCATTGAACATTTTCGACACCACCTCATAAGCTGCTACAAAGCTTGATTCTTAACTGCACCTATAGGCTCGAAATCATTAGACACCACACTTTATCCTTTTAAATCCACTAGGACCGTTGTTGAGAGCCACCCGCTCTGACTTGGCCTCGAATATAATAAACTTCATAATTTTTCTAGCACATGCATACCCTCTCGACGAAGCACCTAGCAGAATCACTTCCCATTAAACCCGTACTTATACAAGGCATAAATCATGAATCCTTCTCCAAGTATGAGCATGAGCCAATAAGGCCAAACATAGCACGCCTTTAACAATTCCTTTGCTCAAATTATCACTTATGTTCTTTTCCCGTAGCTGAAATAACCCATCAATATGCTAATAACAAGAAACCTCGCAAGTAGTTAACCATGCAATCCAATAATAGGTGGTGTGACTCTCCCATTTAGCTTGAGCCACTGATACATAACTCTGGAATTCACCAGTATTCTTTATCTCATATTGATATAACCTTCCGCCAACATTCTCGAAAATCTTTTTATAAAACCCCTTTTTATACTCTGAACCATCAACCACACCCGCACGATCGTTCTCTTTGCTATATAACTAATAGAATTCCTCGCAGAAGCCTCTCCAACCATATGAAAGCCGATCTGCTCATTAGAGATAACTCACCTGAGCCCGTCTCATTCACCAGCGGCACAAGTCCATTCACTCCTCATGGACATCAACTAGATGTGCGACAATATCCTCTAATTCAAAGTTATATTGTACCCTCATTTATATCAAACAGGTCGTTTTCATCATATTTAAAACTCCGGCCGTATAATAGTCGACATTTCAAATTAAGTCCGTTGACCCAGCCACTGAATCCACACACTGCTCTGCCACTCTCCCACTTGGGCAGACTCACTTCTTTAAGAAACTACTCGACCTCCACTTCTTACACCTGGCCTTCTGGAAGTTTAACCACTGCATGACATTTCCCATACGTCCTTCCTCATTCTTTGCTGCTCAGCTAATGCCTTAGATCGAAATTTTTCTCTGTAGCATTTGAACCAATAGACCGCTACTCACTTTTAAAACTTTTCGAAGAACATCTTTCTCGAGCCGTCACTATTAGGAATACACATTCAATCTTGAACCATCACATGTCGCGATCTCTGACAGCCATTTCTCTAATATTATTTCACAATATCTTGCCCCAAAGGCGAATTGCAAAAGACCATAACGCCGGTGAACTTAACACATACAATCGGGGACGATGACACTATATCGCGGATGAAAATTCCACCACGCTCGAAATAACAAGTCTCGTTATCCCATTACCCCAAATCTGGACATTGATAGGCCAATTGCTTTCCATCCGCCAGAAATGGAATATCAAATCTCTGAATCGTGCACTGAGTAGCCTTCCCTTCAATTTATTCACCTCCCCAACACATAGGCAAGCATCGTACCATCAAGTTGATATTGTGCGATAACCAATCGTGAGCATCATAGCAACATGTGGATAGCCTCCAAGATCTTAGAGGCACAACTACTACCGGGCCGAAATGATAGAGAACTCCTTTTACAAGGCGATGACAATAGCCCAACCAACTATACCGGGAGAAACATCCCGCTCCATATCTGTAGTGACATTATGATTCTTCAATTCTCGATTTATAACTAGCAGTTCGCATCGTGTAATATTGAGTAGGAAGGAAACAAGGGCATAAGCCTCAAGGAATCAAATCGCACTATGGGGGATCAAGAAGGGAAGTGCTCCGAACAGCCCTGTAGCCTCCCGAAGATAAGTACAGACGTTTCTGTACCGATCTGCGAGACTCTACTAGACTTGCTCATGACTCGTGAGACCTAAGGGAACCTAGTGCTCTGATACCATGTTATCACGAGCCAAAATCCACTGAGGATCGTGATGGCACCGGACAAGCTGTCACGCAAGCCAACACCAAGAAATTTAACTAAATTCTCATTTTAGGGCTTACATTTCTTCTATGCAATTAACAATAAATGAAGAAATTCACTTAAATAAGATGATGTCTTTAATAGATTTAATATTAAACAATTCCATAATCATCCCAAAATCCGATGTCACAAGTTCATGAGCTATCTCTAGGAAACCATATAATACAACAACCGTCCGGAATACAAATTGGACAGAAAGCAAATACAATAATCTGAAAGAGACTCTGCCGGTTGCAGGTCGTCTCTAGAAGTGCAGCTCACCATATTCTCTATATCAACCATGCTGCTACGCCCACTAAGCCTCTAGAGATGCATGTGCCTGTGCAACAAAAATGCACAGCAAGTGTAGCATGAGCACGAAAATAACGTGTACTCAGCAAGTATCCCGTCTAAATCGAAGAAGTAGAGACGAGAGGTCTACTTCGACACTTACTAGTGGTCCAGTAATGGTACACAATAATATAATAATCGAGGATTTTTACAAAATATAATTATAATTCAATGAGTGAAGCAAGCAAATAATTCTTTCTTTTATGGAAATTCCCAAATCCTTTTTATTTTCATCAACTTTACATATACTCTCAAATCGAGAAGAAACAATATCAACTCCAATAAGTGTCAATGCAAGCGATACAAGCATGCGCAAATCATGCCGAGGTCATACGTTCCGATCTAACAATATTTAAATTGTGCACTGTTAGAAGGTCAAATGGCACGAACCATAGATGCATCTATTTAATCTACCGAGGCGTTCGGCGCATTCCACTATAGATAAACACATTCAGACAATCAATCAAGAAGTCATCAGGAAACAATTATCCAAGAAAACCAATTCTCTTTTAAATATTTAAGAAGATGAACTTTAAAACTTTTTAGAAAATTATTTACTAATTCGATGTGATTTAAGCAATTCAAACTGTCATTAAGACTATAAATAATCAAAGTATAGCATGCTTTTGGGTCCTAGACTACCCGGACATAAACATAATAGTAGCTACGCACGGACTCTCGTCACCTCGTGCGTACGTATCCCCTACAAATAGAAGCACATACATAATTATTTTACCTATGGGGACTATTTCCTCTTACAAGGAGACTCATCTCACTCCGAAGATCCATAACCGGCATTCCACGCACTTCCGAAGAATCAAATCGATGCTAAATGCTCCAAAGATGGCCAATAATTATGCAAATCCATTAATATAGGCTCAATTACTCATTACAATCCAATTTATAACAATTCCTAAACCCAATCGAAAAGTTGACAAAAATGCCCTCGGACCCACGTGCCCGAATTCCGAATTTTTTGAAGATTAAGTCAACCCATAGCCTCACGAACTCAAATATATAATTTACTCTCTATTTCATACCTAAAATCGTGATCAAATTCCAAGAATATTAATTTCTAGGTCTTTCGACCAAAATCCCAAATTTCGACCAATTTCAAAATCAAATTCGTACGTAATCAATGTATTTAACTCAAGATAGGTGGGGATATCTTACTTTGTCGTTGATGATGAACTCCCTCTTAAAACCCTCCAAGAATCACCCAAGCCAAGATAAAGATGAAAGACAATGGCCAAATCTTGACTTTTAACCAACTCACTGCCTCCAGCCTTTTTGCACCTGCGGTGTCTTGACCGCTTCTGCAGTTTCGCAGGTGCCGACCAAATGCCGCTTCTGTGGTGTAGGGCTCCCAACCTATTCCGCTTCTGCGTCCTCTCCTCTGCAGATGCGGTCTCGCATCTGCGGCGAAATGACTGAATCTGCAGTCCTAGCTCTCCCCCACCAATATCGCATCTGCGACCATGGGGCCGCTTCTGCGGCTCTGCACCTGCGGCCCTAGCCTCGCAGGTGTGGTTACAGCAGCAACCAACAACCTCAGCCTTTTCTAAAACTCCATTTTCGATCCGTTAACCACCAGGAATACATCTGAGGCCCCCGGGAACCCAATCAATCATGCCAACCAATCTCAAAACACACAGTCTTGCTCGAGGTCTCAAATCATATCAAACAACTATAAAATCATGAATCGGCCTCCAATACTAGTTTAATGAACTTTAGGATTTTCAACTTCTAAATTCGATGCTGAAACCTATCAAATTATATTGGATTGACCTCAATCTTTGTTCACAAGTCATATGCGACATTACGGACCTACTCCAACTTCCAGAATCAGAATCTGACCCCGATATCAAAAAGTCAAACTCTCGGTCAGACTTCTCAAAAACCTTCAAATATCTATCTTTAGCCAAATGACTTCAAAATGACCTACGAACCTTCGAATTCACTTCTGATCGCACTCCCATCTCCAGAATCACCATACGGAGCTATTCCCAGACTCGAAAGCCCAAACGGACATTGATAACACTGAAATGCACTTCAACCCAAACTTATGAAATGCCTAAAAAATACTAATTTCCACAATAGGTGCCAAAATATTCCCGGGTTTTCCAAAACCCAGTCTGGATATACGCGCAAGTCTGAAATCACTATACGAACTTGCTGGAACCTTCAGATCCCGATTCCGAGGTCGTTTATTCTGAAACCCAATCTTAGTCGATTCTTCCAACTTAAGGCTTCTGAAATGAGAATTTTCTTTCCAATTTGAGTTCGAACTTCCCGGAATTCAATTTCGACCACGCCTACGAGTCATAACACTTGAAATGAAGCTGCTCATGACTTCAAACTGTTGAACGACGTGCTTGAGCTCAAAATAACCGATCGGATCGTTACAATCTCTTTGCTCAGACATTGTACCTAGCGAATTTGATAACTTTCAGGATGATAGACCGATTGAACACCGAGCATTGCAAATTTGCAAGTACTATAGCAAATATTCTATTCTTTTACTCTTACAGAAGCAACTGCACAGGAGTCCTTTTCTCTTTTCTTATTGATCTTTTTTCTCATGTATTAAACTGATATTTCAATACTATATCTATAAAAAAGATATGATCATCCTTTTATGGTTTTATGTTTGCACAATGCCTTTAGATCGTTCTATAAATAAACATATTTATCCGCTTCTTTTCATGAACATTTTTTGTCATCCTTTGTGAGTGAATATTTTCATTATTATAGGAGGTTTGACATTGATCTTTACCTTATATAATAGTATTTTATTATTATTAACAAAAGTGTAGAAAGAAGGGAAATAAACCTAACTGGTTACACTAGTCAACTATATTGCCCTAAAGATGGTATAACTAGTACTCAACCATAGAGCTAGTTGGGCTAAGTGAGGTTGGGGTTCGTTAGAGATTGTTCTTTTGCTATGTGTAAGTTATCTATCTATTTATTTGTCTGTTTACTCTCAAAATCCGATAACAATTAAATTTGTAAGTGATTTTAAGGATACGTGGATTAACTTGACACAAAATGATAAAATAGATTACAATTGAAATCACACGAATTGAACAGTTACAGTCTTGCGAGGTTGGCCACCCTCGAACTGGATGAACTTCGGTCGGTTTCAAGGCACGGTTGAATAAGATCTTAAAAAGAAAAATAATATATTGCTTTGGAATATGTGTTACCATGTGTTAAATGAATTACCAGCCTGTCTTTATATAGTGGAGAGTCCTACTTTATGCACAATTCTATAAAAGGTAAAAATCTCTTGATTCGCTGATTACCGGTTCCTTATTAATACGTACCGGGATTCCTGCCGTAATATCCGACCGTCATAGATATTTTAACCTTTTGTTGGTTACGCTAACACTATTTTCTCGAGCTCGGTCAGGGTCGATTTCGTGATCACACGACTCAATATTCTCATGGACAGGCATTCTGAACTCGGGTTCTGGTCCGGTGAGACTTGGGGTCAATATTCAGTCCCTCATGTTCTGAGCCTGATCTATCACGTCGTGGAAGAACCCAATTTCGATCGTATATAAATAGTCTCCTCATTTTTTGAAGAGTAGACGACGAGAAACGACATGAGCTTCTGATTCTCACTTTGATACCCCGCGACAGAAACAACAAAACAAACGAAACATTACGTTAGTCAAGTCTTAATGGTATTAAATGCTTGTCAGTTGCCGGTCGGCCACTCCAGGATGCGAACTGTCGTCTGAAAAAACTATAAGTATGCCCTTATTTATTCATTAACACTTTACATACAAACCCTCTATCCTTGTTCCTTAGAAATTTCTCTATATTATGGCACTTATATTCTGATTCTTGAGATCCTGTGTAAGAACTTTTGCTGGTCTTCATCCCAAATCATCAAGTGTACTCCTTTAGCTTCCTCTTTTTTTCTTTTTTCCTCCATTTTGAAAATAAATGGCGAAGACTTTAAAAATTGTTCCCCAAAAAGAAACTCCTTCTATATTGTGGCTCGCTGTCGAGGAGACCGTTCCACGTACTTCTACCGAGGAACCAGTAGCATAACCCCCTTTAAACACGTTCATCCCTGTTGAATGCTCGGTAACTACCGATTTTAAGGTTGGAAAACCTTCCTCTATACCAGGTCGGTGTGACAAAAAGGATTGCAACTGGGTTGACAAAGACGTGGTAATTCCCGGACCCGATGAATATATCACCACCCATGTTGAGGATACTTAAGTGTTTACACTTATCCTTTTACGCTGGGCCCATTGGACCCGGTTATCATCGACTTATGAAAAAGGTATGAGGTGTACCTCAGTCAGATTCACCCTTCATTCTAAAGGATCGTGATCTTTCTCCGATTCTTTGTGAGTAAGATCGATGGATGCTCGTTCACCATCGACCACCTCATACGCCTATACAGCCCCCGCCTCTTTCGGGGGGACTGATCAAGCTTGTGTGTCGGGATAGTAAATCCCCATTTTTGAGTATCAATGAAGATCAGGATCGAGGTTAGCCAGGCCATTTTTTTCGAGTGAGGACCTCAGACCTAATCTGAGCTGAGCGCATGCTGTTCCCTGGGAAGTAGAATATAAAACATAAGTAAAACTCCATTTTCAAAATTTTATTTTACTTTTTTTCCTTCCTTCTTATCGGTGCTTGGTGGTGGTGCAGCTGTTGCTCGGGTCTCGAATGCAGTCTCTCGACTCAAGGAGTGGGTCGAGGGCATCGTGTTACAAGGGCCACATTCTAAGCGCGCCTGGCGTGAGCTCTCGAAGGACCGGTGGGAGGCATGTTGTCATGGTGAGATTTTTTTACCGTATGAGTAATACTTGGATTTCTTATGTGTCACTATGTTTTTACTTATTTTATTTCATTTTGCAGGTTTATCCAAGGACGTCACAATGAGGCCTCCTTCAGGTGATGAGGATTGTCCCGCCAAGTCCCCTTATCCAAGACATGGCGATGACAAGAAAAGCAAAAGGGCTCTGAGTTCTCCAAACTCAAAAAATAAGAAACCAAGAAGAAGGCTGGTGTGTAAATCCAAAGAAAGCACCACCGCTCGAGCGCCTTTATCAGACTCATTCCGTCAGCTGAGGGATGAGCCAGAATAAGAAGAAGAGTTTGATCTGGTAACTTGAGAGCTATTGCAGCTCAAGAGGCAAGGGGCCTCCGAACCAGAGAGAGGCGAAACTAAATTACCTCAACTTAGGGAGGACGATGAAGAAGCCGTGGCCGAGGCTTCCAAACAAGAGAGGGGCGATGCCATTTTGCCTCAAGTTAGGGATCCCGAGAGGAGGTCGTAGTTGGGGCTTCCCGTGTAGTGGGCAGTGCCCCGATGGATGCACTCGGTGTGATAGACATCTCCGAGTCTCCTTCATTCATTGAGTCCATGTACAACGAGGCTCAGATGGTGAAAGAATGATCCAACGAGGGGGACCAAGGAGCAGAAGACCCCCTCCGCAACTTTTTTGATGGCGTGGATTCTATCACAATGGAGGACAACACCAGATTGGGTTACATAGAGGTGTCAAGGAAGAATCCATCTTAGGGACTAAAAGGTCCTTCCTCAAGTCCGAAACCAATCAATCAGTTCCCAGTTCCGAGTGTGAACCCTAATCGGAAGCGATTAGTCATCATCTCTATTTCGGAGGATTCATATGTCCTCTCTGGCCCCTAGGGGTGGCCAATTACCTTCGGTTCCTGGTGATCGAGGAAGACCAAGCCAAGATGAATGAGGTGGACAATCCTGCATGTTCAACGAAGCACAACATACATTAAATCGGATAACTTCACAAGCCTCCTGATGACTTCTAATTTGTACATAGATTATTTTATAGATAATCATAACTTTTTTCTTTGTGTTTATAGGCACCAGTGCTTCATCACGAGACTTTTATCCGATATCGGAAAGAGCTAAGCCAGTATGAGTCCGAGAATCGAGGGCTCACTAAGAAAAGAGATGCTTACAAACTTCTCAGCGAGGAACGAGAAGGGGAGGCTAAGAGCCTCCGAGCTGAGCTAGAGGCGGCTCGAAAGGAGCACGCCGACCTGGTGAAAAGGTAAAGTATTTGAGGTTAGTGACGATGAGTTAGACTTGGCGATTAACGCTCCAAACCCGTAGGTCCATAAAAATCTCGATCGGATCGACTAGCTTCGGGCAAAGATGGACGTAATAAAGGTTGAGGTGAAGAATGGAAAAGCAAAATGGACCACTTGGCATTAGAAAAGGAACTGCCCGGGCGCAATTAGCTTTGGCTGAGGTCCAGCTTCGGGCGGTAAAGGAAAAGACCGTGATGCAGACCAAAAAGATTGAGGAGCTCCAGTATCATCTAAGTTCGATCGTCTTCGACCGAGAAACTCTGGATAAAGAGCTTGAAACAACCAAGTCAGTGGTCTAGGTGGTTAAAGTTGATGCCAACGAGATGGTGGCCCAATATAAGGCCGATGCCGAGGTGGCCTAGGATCGAGAAAAGGCTATCGTCCAGCATACGAAGTGGCAATCCATAAAGGAGGCCCTCGAGGAACCTCATGCTCAGGGTTTTGACTTGTCGGCCAAAATTTAGAGTGCCAAGGTGCTCGAAGCTGAGGCCAAGAAGTTGCATTACCCGAGGATTTGAGCGAGTCCAAGGGTGGAGGAGACTCCGAAGGTCCTGGTGATGAGGCGGCTATCAACGAATACTAGGCGACTTAAGCGTTTCACAGATGTTTTAGTTTTTTTGCTTTCTGTATTATCTTCTTTTTGTTGAGGCCGTTTGGACAAAATTTGTATCAGGGTCGTTTGGACCTTGTAAATATCTTTTGATATGTATATAAGGCATTTTCCCGTCAACAATTTTTGAGTTTTTACTTTGCTTTATTATTTATATGTGCAAATATTGAAATGCCTTAGCATGAAATAGTTAGGTTATGTTTGGAGGTTCGAACAAACCTTGCCTTTAATATTATTTTGTTTAAGACATCGTGGGGGTTCGGTGTGACCGGATTTTTTCCCCTAAAGTACTTATAATCTTTTAGATTATAGTTTGCCGAGGGTAGCCTTTAGAATCGCTTAATAAATTTTAAGGTCTTGTTGTTTTTGTTACGGGTCTCGAACATCTCCGAGCCATTTTAATATGGTCATAGCCTTTTTAGTTCAGGTGTTGCCTAATGGGCTTGTTATCTTGAGTTATCCGAGCTTACAGAGTCACGCCCCAAACCTGGGGAGGCGTGACTGGCACCCGGTGGCGCACTGACCCGAGCGAACCACTCTGTAACTCATGATCGTTCGACCAAAACTAGAACATAAATAGATCGACTTAGATAGACGCATTCCTTTTATAACTATCATGGGCCTCATGGCCACAATTCATAATGTATAACTATATGTGGGCAACATTGTATCACAGAACCATTTTTCTTAAAACATGAATACATATGGGCCGTTAAATCCTCTGATATACTGTACAAAATGAACCTCTGTCTATAAAGCCTCTAAGATTATTTGACATCAAATAGGATAGGGTACCAATCTACCCATAAGTCCGTAGCAAAACTTTGACACAATGATTCATAGACTCGGCTGCACTTCGAATGAGGTGGAGTCATACCGATCCTTCCCTGAATGCCAATCTCGTCTACTATGTGGGCTCGTCAAACTGATTATCTATACCTGTAGGCATGAATACGGCGTCCCCAATAAAAAGACGTCAGTACGAATAATGTACCGAGTATGTAAAGCATGTAAATCAATATATAAAGGACATGGAAGAAATATGGAGTAAAGGACTCAACATGTATGTCTGGATAGCTCTGTAACATGAAATATTTATAATTTCATGCATATGCGTATAAATATCATGTAATGCATAGGTATGTACGTACATAACATCATCAAGCCTACATATCATTTCAGCCATTGTGGGTAATATCATCATCATATACCAGTTGATCAGGTGGTGGTGCGTATGTAACGCCATAATCTTTCTCATACCCCCATATACATATATATACATATATATACGCGTATATAACGTCATATGGTCATGGGTTAATGTGCATGTATAAATGCATGAAATTCATATGAAATACGTTAATAAAATCTCTCGATACGTCATAGGCTATTATGCCTCTGATTAATATCCTGAAATAAACTTTACTAACGTATTTTTTAGACCCATAAACATATGATAGAATAATATGACATATGGGTGAATAAAAATATACACATCTCTGGCATTTCTACGAATAGAGTAATTTATGGAAGTTGTGCATTTGCTCGTTTTGCTTGTGTCGGATCATGCCTAAAAGAAAGAAGGGATAGCAACATACTTGGGCCGATTCTCTTGAAAATTCATCTAGCACCCATCAATTACAAAGAATACACGTGACAGCAGGATCCAAAGTAACTTGGGCCAAGAAATATTTCATTAAAAGATTGAATCAAAATGATATTGTCCTTTGTTACTCTTTCTATCTACATACTAATGACAACCTTGTTGCTTTGGCAGCCTTCCATGCTCCATGATATAGTTGACAAAATTTCATGCACTATTAACCAGGTCTAGCTTTATAATGTATCAGTTCTTTTGCTTAGGTACTATCAGCAGGATTCATGTCACCACTTGAGCATAAATTTTCTTTGGTTAAGTATACAGAATACATAACTGTATGCAGACAGAGTAGAACTGATATTAGCCAATTGTGTTCCTTCCAATTTTAAAAAATTCAGACTGGTGCCTTACAAAATTTAACAGTATTTTCTATCCCCGAACAACTAGATATTAAAGAGGTAATACTACGATAAAGAAAGTAATTATAACAAATATCATAAAGCAAAAAATAATTCCACGTTCTCCAGTATGCAGATTTTATTTTTTTCAATTATACAAGTGTAACTACGCAAGCTTAAAGCGCTAGTAAATCGGGAGAAAATGACAGGCAGCCAAAAACTGATTACTAAGTTTCTTGTCTAAATGCCAACTTATCAAAGTGACTTAAGAGTCATTTTGCTTAAGATGTGGCTTGCTGCTACATGGGGTGGGGTGTTTTAATCTTTTATTTACTTATTAGGTAATTAGGTAGTGTCTCGTTACCCGGTAATTAATCAATTACCCACATAATTAAGAATTATTTCAATTTACTTAAAATATTACTCACTTTTAATACACTTTATTTATACCCTACTATCATGATCATGTGGTATATTATTAGCCTATAAATACGAGGTACTATAACTTGGATCAAATTATATATCCATATATAATTCGGAGCCATTAAAATTTCACGATGAATTCTTTTGTCCTAGGTACAAAAGTCGAAACTTTACTTCTAGAACTCCTGCCTAGTGAGGTAAATTTTTATGTTACATCGACTAGAATATCTCCTCTTGATTCAAGAAGTTCTGAAAAAATTGATGTATAATTTCCAATTACTCTATTCGGAAGAAGTTTTCTACAGAAGAAAAGCTTGTTTCAAGTAACTGTAGAGGAAAGATCTCCAGAGATTTTTATCTCATTCCATTCCGATGGCTCAACCAGTAACCAATGGAGAAACTCAAAAATATGGGACCAAAATACGTTTACAAATAGAAACCATTATTAAGTCTATAAGACACAAATAGTATCGAGTCGCAAATTTATAATTAGTTTTTCTCCGTTTTTCTTACCCTTTCACCTTCACTTATTTGTAATACCATAAATACTTATAATCTCGAAAATGTTCTTGTCCTCATCCTAAAGTACTATTATTAAATATTAATAAATTATAATACCATATAAATTAATACATATACTATTATTTCATTAAAACATCCATGTAACATACATATATTTTCTCAACTTCTAATCTTTCTAATCTCATATAAAGAGTAAAAAATTTATACGCTGAATTCTTAAAATGGTAAAAAAAATAACCTTATTTTCTTGTGACAAAATAATTTCTATCTTTATAATAAAGAAAATATCATAAAGTTTCTCATATTATGCGTATAATTTAAAACATATTTGAAAGTAGTAATATTAATAATTATATAAAATCATAATTTTCAAAAAAAATTACAAAAATATCCCACTCAAAATATCATATCAAATGTATATGACAGTTGGGGGTGTACATAGGTCGGGTTGGTTCGGATTTTATAATTACCAAACCAAACCAATTGTATCGGGTTATTAAATCTAAAGACCAAACCAAACCAATAAAACTCGGGTTTCTCACTCTCGATTTTTCTCGGGTTTTTAGGTTTTTCGGGTTTTTTTCCGATAAAATCTTCGTAGAACAAAATATATAAATTGTGCTCAAAATATTTCTTTAATCCTAGTAAGATACAACTATATAAAATATTTTTCAAGAAAATAATACAAAATATGAAATGTGTCATGGCATTATACTAAAATATTCAATAATAAAGACAATAAAATTATGTAATATTAATATTGCTAATTAAAAAGCTATAATAAAAATTAACATAATCTAAAAGTAATAAGTCATGATAAAATAAATAAACTAATAAGGGAGTGTTAATAACATGACTAGACGCTAATAAAGAAAAATAAAAAAAGATTATGCATTTTTATCTAAATTATTGCAAAACAAAATATAAATATTCAATATATCCCCGTTCATAGTATTGAATTGAATATCTTTTGTTAACATTAGTATTGATTTGATATTGGTTTGGGCTTTTGTTAGCATTATTTAGTTTACTAATGTCAATTGCTATAAAACTTATTGGATCATTCAAAATTTTAAGTCCAAAAATAATACCTTAAAAGATAAAATTATGAATTTTTTAAAGAAATATTTATAAATTACATCACAATAAGTATATTTATATATTAAATATATCTAAAATTTCTATATATGTAATGTCGGGTTGGTTTGGTTTCGGTTTGACTTTCTTTAGTTAAAACCAAACCAAACCAATTATGGTCGGGTTTTTTTTTCCCACACCAAACCAAGTCAAACCAAACCATAGTCGGGTTTTTTTTCTCGGTTTGACTCGGATTATCGGGTTGGTGCGGTTTGTCGGTTTCCTTTGTACACCCCTAATGACAGTATCAAGGTTGTTAAAATTACGGGGTCTTATAATAATATAGTCACAATTTTAAAAATAAGAAGTTTAACTAATATGTATGCATATAGTACGTGTAATTTGAGCATCCAATATAAAATAATGGCAATCTTAATCGAACCACTCAAAGTGGTCATCATTAAAATATACTCTCAACAGACCATAGAAGGATAACATCAATTGCAAATTGATTTTCGATTCCCGATTTATCTACCATTATAGATAACTAATTTGCACCATTCAGTTTCAAATTTAAATGCATTAGTAATTTTATTTTAAAATAGAAAGGTTTGGTAGAAACATGTAAACTTCTTTCTCCTAAATAGATATCCTAATATTAAAGTATGGGATGTAACAAATAGTTCCCGAATGGGGATGACCGTAGTCTTTAAAATTGGGGCGTTGCCTAATAGGTCTTGTGCCCCCGAGATCTGATAGCCCAGACCATCCGAGTTTGTCTTCAGACGGCAGTCCCCGAGTGGGAGTGATCGTCCGAACTTAGATTAAGGCGGCCCTTGGGCTTGATACATTTAGGGGACCGGATATAAGAAATTCCTTAAGAAATGCAATAAGAAAAAATTTTAAGGGACAAGATATTTATCCGCAAGGTAGAGACTTCTTTTTATTCTTGTGAGCAATAGTTATACATGTGTACAAGCTTTGTGTCAGGGCTCGAGCAGTCTATGCGTGCACGGTTCATTTAACCGTTTGGCCCTTACATTAAATCCTATCAATCGAGCCGAGACCGTTCGATCACAGAAGTCTCTTTCCTTGCTAAAGTCATTATCCGAGGGTAATTCCCCCCAATGTCCGAGGTTGATCATAGATAAGCCTCAAATACTGTTGATGTGATATTTTATGCTGATTCATGATCGGCCTTCGATTATAAGTTAGCACGATCCATTGTTGACTCGTTCAAAACCTTGTCGGGAAAACTATTTGGGAAAAAACCGGTCCAAGAAAAAAAGAGTGCAACGCGTATTTTCGGACCTAAAAATTTATACCGTTCCTTATTTATTACCTGCAGTGTTAGTTCAAAAATAAGTAAGAGGAATGAACAGGGTCGTACCTTAGCAGTAGTATCGATTCAAGTGAGTTACGTTCCATTTATTCGACAGTCGTTCACCGTTTATTACTTCGAGTTTGTACGATCCTTTTTCAGTGATCTCGATAATTTGATATGGCCCTTCCCAGTTCGGCCCCAGCTTCCTCTCATTTGGATTTCGGGTGTTTAGAGTGATCCTTCTTAAAACTAAGTCCCCGGCATTGAAATATCGAAGGTAGCTCCTTCGATTGTAATATATATCAATCCGCTGTTTTTGGGTGGCCAACCAGACAAGGGTGGCTTTGCGCCTTTTATCTAATAGTTCCAAGCTCGTACTCATGGCCTCGTCATTTGATTTATCTATTGCTATTGGAAAATGAGTCTTAGTTCTCCAACTTCGATTGGTATTAGATCTTCGGCACTGTAAACTAGCGAGAATGGGTGGCCCCGGTACTGAACTTTAAGGTCGTACAGTACACCCATAGGACTTCAGGCAGAATTTCCTTTCACTTTCCCTTGGCGTCGGTTAAACACTTTTGGAGGTTTTGGAGTATGCTCTTGTTGGTCGATTTTACTTATCTGTTCTCACTAGGGTGGTAGGGCATTGATAGGATCCTTTTGATCGTATGGTCCTCAAGAAATTTGCTTACTTTGCTACCAATGAATTGTCTCCCGTTGATGCACCCAATCTCGGCCGACATTCCAAACCGGCATATGATGTGGTCCCAAATAAAATCGATGACTTCCTTCTCCCTGACCTCCTCATATGCCTAGGCTTTCACCTACTTAGAAAAATAGTCAGTCATAAATAATATAAATTGAGCCTTACCGGGTGCCATAGAAGGGGTCCAACGATATCCAATCCCCACTTCATGAATGGCCATGGTGACAAAATCGAATGCAGTAGCTCCCTGGGTTGATTAATCATCAGAGATGCCTTTGGAATTCATCACATTTTTGTACAAACTCCTTTGTGCCCTTTTCTATGTCAATCTAGTAGTTGTCGACTCTGATTACCTTTTGAACTAATGATTCGGCGCCTGAATGATTTTCGCAAGTGCCCTCGTGAATTTCCCTCAGGACGTATTTGGTATCTCCCGACCCTATAAATATCACTAGTAGGCCATTGAACGTTCTTCTGAATAGGGTTCCATCTTCGTACAAGCTAAAACAGGCTGCTTTCATACGCATGGCCATCGATTCCTTTAGATCTGGGGGTAGTTTTCCGGTCTTTAGATATTCTATATATTTGTTTCTCCAGTTCCAAGTCAGGCTTGTAGAGTTTATCTTGGCATGGCCTTCTTCCACTATCTATCTCATGATTTTCACGACCGCCCCCGAGTTGAGATCGTCATCCTCGATCGACGACCCTAAGTTAGCAAGGGCATCGGCCTCGCTATTTTGATCCCGAGGTACATGTTGCAAAGTCCACTCCTTGAACCGATGTAACGTTATGTCCAACTTATATAGGTACCTTTGCATTCGTTCTTCTCTGACCTCGAATATCCCATTAAATTGGTTCGCCACGAGGAGGGAATGACACTTAGCTTTGATTACCTCCTCCCCTAGGCTTTGGCTAGTTCGAGACCTGCAATCATGGCCTCATATTTTGCCTTGTTGTTAGTCAATTTCATAGTCCTAATAGATTGGCTAACTACATTGCCTTTTGGAGGCTTCAAATATGCCAAGTCTGGACCCCTTTACATTCGAGGCTCCGTCTGTAAAGAGGGTCTAGATCCCCGAAGTTGTCCCTGAGTTCATCAACAACTTTCTTTCAACTTCGGGTATCAGGGACGTTGTAAAGTTGGCCACGAAGTCTGCCAAAATTTGAGATTTAATGGCAGTTTGGGGTTGATATTCAATATCGTACCCACTGATCTCCACGGCCCAATTTGCCAATCGTCTCGAGGGCTCAGGTTTATGCATTATATTTCTCAATGGTAAGTAGTCACAATACATATTGAATGACATTGGAAATATTGTTTCAGCTTCCTAGAGGCGCTTAGCAAAGCGAGTGCCAATTTTTATAGGTGAGGGCACCTAGTTTCGGCCTCACCTAGAGTCCAGCTAACATAGTAAATTAGAAATTGCATACCTTGCTCTTCCTATACCAGGACTACACTTAGCTCTATCTCCTATACCGTCTAGTACAACTGTAACTGTTCGTCGTCTTTGGCATGTGAAGCAGTGGCGGGCTTGATAGATACCACTTAAGTTACTCCAAGGCCCGTTGGTATTATAGGGCCCATGAGAAGTTTTTCTTCTTCTTCTGGAGCCTTTGCAGCTGGCTGCTGTCCGTAGATTGTTTAGATCCCTCCTGGTCTTGGGAACTTCAATACTTGGTGCAGAGTCGAGTGTACTGCCCTCATATTATGGATCCATGGTCTCCTAAATAGAGCATTGTACCTCATGTCTCATTCGATCACATAAAACTTGGCTTCCTAAATGGTCCCCAAGGCATTCACTGGTAATGTTATCTCTCCCTTAGTGGTTTCACATGCCATGTTGAATCCATTTAGAACTCGGACTGCAGACACGATTTGATCTTGTAGACTGAGTTGCTCTACGACCCTTGATCGGATGATGTTGGCCAAGCTATGTAAATCAATTTACACACTCTTAACACGAGATTTATTTATGAGTGCATATATTACCAGTGCATCATTGTGGGGCTACACGATCCCTTATGCGTCCTCGTCGTTGAAAGACAAGGTTCATTTCCGTACATAATCCCGAGTCCATTTTTCCCTTGTGATGGATACTTTGGTGCACTTCAACACCGTCCCATGAGGGATATCGACCCTACCAATGATCATGTTAATGATGTGTTGAGGTTCTACTTGTTCATTCAGTTTATTAGAATCTCTATTCCAGAAATGATTCTTTGCTCGGTCGCTCAAGAATTCTCGAAGGTGCTCGTTGTTGAATAATCGGGCCACCTCCTCGATCAACTATCGATAATCCTCTATTTTGTGTCCACGAGTGAAATGATATTTGCACATCTTGTTAGGATCCCTTTTGGATGGATCAAATTGTATAGGTGGAGTCTATTTGGTGTCTTTGATGCGTCTGATAGCTGATACAATAGCGGCATCATCGACATTAAATTTGTATTCAGATAACCTTGGTGCTTCTTTTGGCCCAATAAGCCTGTCGAAACCACTCTTGCTTATGATTCCTCGGTTTCTCTGACCTCGATCACTTCTCCTTTCATTACACATAGAATTTCTCACAGACCCACTGCTTCTCTGGTCTTTATTGTACGGTTCATACTGATCCCTTTTTTACCACGATTCACGGTCGATATCTCTTGACTCTGTCGATGGTTCTGACGGGATAAACGGACCCCGAAGGGTCCCTAAGTTGATCATCTTCGACTTTGATTTTTTATCGATACTGGTTATGCACGCCGTCCCAAGTAACAGCCGGATATTCTATCAGATTTTGTTTTAACTACTTCGAGCCACTGAGCTTTAATCATTGAGTCCCTGGGTGAAAGCTTGAACAACCCAATCATCAGCTACTAGTGGCATATCTATCCATTCCATTTGAAACCGAGACAAGAACTGTCTTAGCATCTCATTATCCTTCTGCATTTACTTTGAAAAGGTCTGACTTCCTGCTCTCGTCCTTGATATCCCCAGTGTGTTCTTTCACGAAAGAATATGCAAGTATAGAAAGTGAGTCAATAGAATTAGGTGGTAAGTTGTGATACCATATTATAACTCCTTTCGATAGGGTCTCTCTGAACTTCTTCAGCAATACAGACTCGATCTCATCATCCTCCAAGTCGTTACCTTTGATGGCATATGTGTAGGAGGTAACATGATCATTTAGGTTAGTCGTTCCATTGTACTTAGGAATCTTGGGCATGCGAAACTTCTTAGTGATCAGCTTTGGAGCCGAGCTCAGAGGAAAGGTTTTTGCACAAACTTTTTGGAATCTAGGACTTTTAATATCGGTGGTGCTCCTGGGATCTGATCGACCTTGGAAGTGTAGGTTTCCACCGTCTTTTCATTTGCTTCGATTTTCTTCTCCCCCGATTATATTCGTTTTATTAGTTCTTCGAGCATCTTCATAATCTCGGGTTGGTACCCGACTCCCTTTATACGGCTTCTCCACGGTCGATTCATCTCTATGGACGACTTCCTAGGATGGTTCGGGCTCAAACCTGCTCGGTGCGCGACTCTAGTTCTTGAGTTGGGCTATCGTTGCCTAAAATTTTAAAGATTACCCACAAGTTGATCCCAGCATCTTGCTTTCGTGCGTTCTTTGTGCAACAAATTGTACATATCTGCGGACATAGTTTTCAGGATCGGTGGACAAATTTATGTTGATGACCACATGCAAACTGACGTCCATCGGGTCTGTGGCCAGGACACCGTCAAGGTTTGATGTAGGTACTTCATTTCCAAGTGCTACATTGTCGTTTTCTCTATGGTGGTGGATTCATTATCAACATGTGGGGGTGTTGGTTGAGATTTTGACATTTTGAGTTTAAACCTAAAATCAGACACTTCAAAGAACAAATGTAAAGTGTTGTGTGTTATGCAGATTTGTATCAAACGACTACTATTATCCTTAGCCCAACGGTGGGCGCCAAACTATTTACTCTCAAAATCGGATAATATTTGAATTTGTAAGTTGTTTTAAGGATACGTGGATTAACTTGATACAAAACAATAAAATGGATTACAATTAAAATAAACAATGATAAAGTAAATTCAAACCACAAGAATTGAACAGTTGCAGCATTGGGAGGTTGGCCACCCTCGAACTGGATGAACTTAGGTCGATGTCAAGGCACAGGTGAATAAGAGCTTAGAGAGAAAAATAATATATTGCTTTGGAATACGTGTTACCATATGTTAAACGAATTATCATACCTCATTTATATAGTGAGGGAGTCCTACTTTAGGTATAATTTTATAAAAGGTAAAAATCTTTTGATTTGCTAATTGTCAATTCCTTATTGATACATGCGGAGATTCTCGCCGTTAGATCTGACTGGTCACAGATATTTCAGCCTTCTGTTGGTTACGCTAACAATGTTTTCTCGAGCTCGGTAGGGTCGATTATGAGATCACGGACTCAACATTCTCGACCACAGACAGTCCGACCCTGGGTTCAGTTTGGTAGGACTTGGGATAGATCTTTAGTCCCTCATGTTCGAAGCCTGATCTATCACGTCGTGGACGAACCCGATTTTGACCGTATATATTATCTATACTATATTAAAATCATGAAGGATTTTAACGAAATATCGTTCGTTTATATATCTTTTTAAAATGAAGTATACATTGAACAAAATATTTTTTTTAGCAAACAGAAAATATATATATTAATAATTAAGTAGTGCTTAGTACATGGCTTGCATACTTGGTGTCACTAAGGATACTTTGATTTTCTAAGCTTGCTAGATTGTTACAAGCTTCATAAGATAGAAATCTCACAAAAACATAGTGTTCTAGTAGTTCCTTTTCCACAATACATTTTACATAAGTTGGAGCTTCAACAAAAGTCATCTTGCCTTCCACTTGATCCGCAGCCTTCTTAGCCATTTGATGAGCTATTCTATTCCCTTGCATGAATGTGTGCTGGAGGATTATCTCATTCTATTAGTGCATTAACCACTGTATTTATTAACAATGTCATCATATAATCTATTTCCCTTTTGGATGGATTGAATAACCTCCACGGAATTTATCTCTATTATAAGAGGGTACATTTCCCATTCTTGAGATGTTATGAGTCCCTCTAATAGAGATTTTATTTCTCTTTCTAATGATCCACTTGCATAGGATGGTTTTCCAAAGCCCACAATCCATTGTCCATTGGCATTCCCGAATATTCCTCCCAAACCACATTTTTTGTGTAACACTGTCAAAACTAGCATCAATATTTAGCTTAAACCATCCTTTTGGTGGCTTTTGCCATCCAATTTTGATGAGATATTTTTTAGGAGTATACATACTTTTCTCAGTGAGGAGCTTGTATTTATTTGCTTTTTGAATAATAAAATCACCATTGATAGGAATAGTCGTGTTGTTTTGACTGTTACTGTTCCTATTTAGCCAAATGTATAATACAGCAAATGAAAAGAAAATGTCCCAAGTTATAAAATTATTTTTATTTGAGTAGTTAAAAGATTTTAGTTGGATAAGCCGGTGGTAACCTTGGGACTTATAGTAATGTTGCCACCCAAGATTGTCCTAAATTTTTTTAGAGGCTTTGCAATTAAAGAAGATGTGTTATATTGATTCCTCCTCATTATTCTTGCATATAGGACAATTTGGGTCGATATTTAAGTCAAACTTGGCAAGATATTGTCTACAAGGTATCCTATTATGGAGACATTGGCATATGAAGAATTTAACTTTATTGGGACAATCTAGGTTTCAAACCCATTTGAAATCTACTAAGTTGCTTTTCGGAGGCTCTATTAGGTTGTAGCAAGTTTTGGTCGTAAAAAGACCTTTTGTAGTTAGTGACCATATTGGGATGTCGCTAATTGTACCCTTTACACGAATTCTCATCTTGATAATGTTTTCCTTAGTGTCATCAGGAATGTTGAGGGAGATTTTATCTAATGCCCAGTTTTCGCCATCAAAGATGTCTTTTAATTTGTAGAATAATCCTTTTTTAAGAGGGGTCCCTCCACTGTTTTCCTAAGACTCCCCACCTTTGGAATCCAATAGGTTTCCCATATTTTCATGTTATAAAGGACATGAGGTGACCAAATAATTCCCTTAGAGCATAAATCTCACCCCTTTTTAATACTTTCCATATGAATGAATTTTTATTCCTAGCTTTACTTGATGCATAGGAAGAGATCATCAGTGTAGCCTATGGAGTGGTAGCATTGGTAAGAATTCTCCATACCATGCTTCTAAGGTGCATAAATTTTTAGAATTTGCATTATGGATTCCAAGGCCTCTATTTGCTTTTGTTTGGCAAATAGACGACCATTTAATAAGGTGAATTCTTTTCCTTTCATTGGTAGTCCCCCAGATAAAATCTCTTTGTACTTTATCAATTTTGTTAAGGGTCTTCCTGGGCAGTAATATGTATTGCATATAATGGTTTGGTATGGAGTTTATGCATGATTGTGATAGGGTTGTTCTTCCTGATATCTTAATGAATTTCATTATCCAAGCTGCTAGTTTAGCTCTCATTTTATCAATTATGAATTGGTAGTCCTTTGGCCTAGAGTAAGTGTCTAAAATAAGGAACCCTAGATAAATACCAAAGAACTCACTTTTTTTAATACCTAACAAATTGGTAATATCTTTAATGAGAGTTTCAGAACAATTTTCTGAAAAGAGAATTTTAGATTTAGCCGGTTTATGTTTTGTCCTGAAAGATTACAGAAATAGTCTAAACCACTCTTAATGGTATGGCATGATTTCTTATTGATCTTTGCCATTAAGGTAAGATCATCTGCTAAGAATAAGTCGGAAAACTTCAACATTTTTTCCATATGGTTATTGGATCCTAATTCCTAATGTCAACTTAATGACTTATGTACTTGGTAGCTTTTCTAAACAAAGGGTGAAGAAAGAGGGTGACATAGGATCCCCTTGCCTGATTCCCCTACTTGGCTCAAAGAATTTTGTAGTGGAACCATTAACTAGGGCTGCTATAGAACTTGTGAAGGTACAATTTAATAAGAGTTTTGAGAACTTGGGAGGGAATTTGAAATATTTAAGGGTTTGATGGACAAAAAGACCACTCTAGTTGATCAAATACTTTTTCCAGATCAATTTTAAGAATCATGTGACCTTGCTTTCCTTTTAATTTCTTTAAATTTGAAACTAGTTCTTGGATAATGATAGCATTGTCAAACGCTTTTCTATTCTTCATAAAGCTAGCTTGAAAGGGGCTTATTAATTGTTCAAGGAAGGGCTTAAGATGGTTTACTAGAATTTTTGTGATTATTTTGTAAATGGTGTTACAGAGCCCAATTGGCCTAAAAATTTCTAATGTTATTAGCATTTGGAATTTTGGGGATGAGACAAAGATAGGTTTTGTTGATTATTTTAGGAATTTCTTATGTGCTAAAAATGTCATGACATAGTTTCATAACTGAAGGACCTATAATATTTTAGTATTTTTGGTAGAAAAAGGGATGGAGCTCGTCTGGTCCTAGAGCTTTAAAGGGTTTAGAGGAAAAAATAGATCTTTTAATTTCTATATCAAGCAAAGGTTTGTCTAATGACATTAGATTTAAAAGACCAATGTTTGAGCTATAGTTTAGAGGATCTTGCTTGATTTGTTATGCAAAGTGTTGAACCTATTTGTGAAGTAGTTTTGGACATGAGACATAATTAAAAGGGGATCATTGATCTAATTCCCTGCATCGTCTTTAAAAAAATTTATCTTGTTTCTCCTTTTCCTATTTGAGGCACAAATATGAAAGAATTCTGAATTAGCATCCCCCTCATTAAGCCACATTACCCTAGATCTTATTTTTCAATAATCCTTCTCAATCCTAAGCAGATCATTGTAATCCTTTCTAAGTCTTTTTCAAGAGTTTGGAGGAAAGCTAGAGGCATAATTTTCGGAATTTTGTTTACCATTAAGCCGAGCTAGGATTTTCCTTTTTTACCCATAATATCACCAACTGTTCTATTTTTCTAACCTCTAATGTTTAGCACAAAATTTTGGCGAGCTCTAAAGTAGTCAGTGTCACACCAATTACTTTTAACAATAGATTGAAATTACGGGTGTTTACACCAAAAGGTTTCTAGCCTAAAGGGTTGTTTGTGTAGGGTTCTATTTCTCTGGATTAGTTCAATTAGTATAGGGTTATGATCCAAATAAGTTTTATATAGGTGAGTTATAGAACTATTAGGGAATAAATCTACCCATTCATCATTCCTAAATACTTTATCTAGTCTCTTCATTATAAGACCTTTATTTTTATGCCTATGGTTTGACCAAGTATACTTACATCCCTTGAATCCAAGATCAAGAAGTTACAACTATTGAGTTTAGACCAAAGGAACTTAGCCCTATTGTCACACCTCTTTTTTACGGCGCTTACACCCCGGCGAAGGGATATAAACAAAAGAGTTTTTCCAATTAAAGGACAATTGAAACGGGATTCTTTTATTTAAGAGATTCAGAGTCGCCACTTGGGAGATTTATGGTGTCCCAAGTCACCGGTTTGAATCCCGAATCAAGGAA
>MDKF010625519.1:0-12067 GCA_026770625.1 Nicotiana glauca
AAATCAAAATTCGGACACATGTCTAAGTCCGAAATCACCATACGAAGCTATTGACATCGTTATCATTCCATTTCGGGATCGTTTACTCAAAATTCAACTCTCCGGTCAACTCTTTCTATCTGAGCTTCAAAAATAAGATTTGTTTTTCTTCTTCTTCTTCTTCTTTAAATAAACTCCGAATCTTATGAATACCAAACTCAACCATACATGTGGGTCGTGATGCATATTACGAAGCTTCTCAATGTCTTATGCCGTTGAACAGAAATGCGTATTCTTAAAACGTAAATTTGGGTCGTTACACTTTGTTTCTGCAGAACCAGGCGTCCAGGCCCCTTCACCGCTTCTGCAGTCATTTCATCGCTTAAGCGGCCTCGCTTCTGCGGTCCAAATTTCGCAGAAGTGGAAATACCAGAAGCAACAACATTTTTCCCTTTCCACAAGTTCAAAACTTCCCGTTAGCCATCCGAAATCACCCCGAGGCCCCCGAGACCTCAACCAAAAGCACCAACATAACCCATAACATCATTCAAACTTGTTCCAATGATCAAAACACATCAAACAACGCTAAAACCATCAAATCATATCGGATTCAATCCTAAGTTCTTTAAAAACTTCTGAAACACACATTCGATCAAAAACCCGACCAAACGGCGTCCGAATGACCTGAAAATTTGTATACATATCCAAAATCACCCGACGAAGCTACAACAACTCTCGAAATTCCATTCCGACCCTCGGATCAAAATCTCACCCATCAACCGGAAATCGCCAAAATACTAACTTCGCCAATTCAAGCCTAATTCTACATCGGACCTCCAAAATCAATTCCGATCACACTCCTAAGTCACAATTCACCTCCCGAAGCTAACCGAATCACCAGAAATCACATTTGAGCCCTACAACTCATAAGTCAACGTCTGGTTAACTTTTCCAACTTAAGTTTTCCTTAAAGAGACTAAGTGTATCATTTCTTATCAAAACCAACCCAAATCAACTCTAATACACCACATACCGATAGCAAAACATGAAGAAGCAATAAACGGGGAAAACAAAGCAATAACACACGAGACGACGGGTCGGGTCGTCACATATGACCTGCTACAAAATACCTTACGTATAGTTTATTATAAACAAACCTATAATCAGTTAGAAACTGTAAAATATGGTTGCAAACATTAACTATAGTAGTGAAATATCGAGTATTAAAATGGGTTGGAGTTGTTAGATATGGCACGTTCCAGATCGTGATAAATTAGACAACCCCTTGAATTACTTATTTAGGATAAAAAGGTGCATGCATTTTTAAGTGTTATTAGTCTTTTCCATTATTAGGTAATGCGGATATTCGAGTTTTTTTTTCTTCAACCTATGCGTATATTTAATACAAACAGGTAATGGAGGAGAACCGAAAATGAAGAAAATCAATCCTACTTTGCGTGATATAACGAATGGTCAGTTCCAAACAGATAATCCTTTTTCACTATAATTATGCATATATAACTTATTACCTAAACTGATTATTGGTCATATACAATTCAGCAAACGAGATAGAAGAGGTCACCTTTTAAGTGTTGATGTCACTGAAATGAAGATACAAAAGAATATGATAAGGTCAAACATGTTAGTTAATACGACTGCATGTACAACATAGCAACTATAAAATGAGGAAGGTTGATCCATAATTGCAAAGTGAATTATGGCGTGAATGTGATATTTGTTATTGAACTGTTCTCAATCATATATGTTTTAAATGTGGATAATTGAAGGATGCTGAAATTTGTCTCAATAACTCCATGAAAATAGTAACGTATTACATTTAGTTAATTCCTCATATATCTCAAATGCTTATGAGAACTGAGATTTTTTTTGCATTATTTCATATGTTTTTAATCTTTTCTCACTGTTTTTTTCCTCCTATGCATGTGTATTCTAGATAATGGACATAGAATGTAGAACCAAAGTTAAATTATAGTATATTAAGTAATAAATTTAAAGTCCAAGACGTGCTAAAAAATATACTATAACATATTTAAGAAAAGTGATCAAGGGCATATAGAAGGTGAAAAATTAAAGAGATTCCCCTTATCTTTAAACTGATTTTGCTTAGAGGATTCATATCAAATAAATTGTATATCATCATTATTTATCATGGAACATTCATATCAAGCAAATTGTATAGTATCATTATTTTTCATGAAATATTTATTAGGGAGGAGGAATACAAGTTTTAATGGAGTCTCAAAATGAGTTTAGTGTTTGGTTATAAAGATGACATTTAACTCTAACAAATTAAAAATTAAAATATACGGTGTAAATTCTTCTTTTTATTTATCCGTGCATCGCATTTGTACTAATAGTAGTTGTTATTAAGAGATACTTAGAAAGAAGCAGATTAAACCCAAATGAAAGTACAGAAAATAGTTTTTCTAAAGAAGTGCAAGTTCCATGCTTTCTTTTTATAGAATTTTCATATCAAGTGACTAAATTATAACTATATATTAATAAATGCACCTAGAAGTTTTTAGCTGATATTCAAAATTATTATGAAGATTCAATTGGTTTGAAATCCATACAAATACTTAAAGATTTATCATACAAATTTAAATGGCATAATAATATTTAAGGATTGGTCTTATGCAAATAATTTGTGGTATCGAATACATTCAGTTACTTGTTTACGATAGTTAATATTTTGCTTGTTTTCAACATTAAACGTAAAATTAAGACAAACTTCTTTATACAGTTTAAATTGGTATATCTATCTCCAAACACTTCCAAATTTATACTATAATTATTTTGTAAAATGAATCACACAGTTAGAAAATATATCTGATTTGCCCGTTATGCGGCTTATGTTTCCTGGTTTTGTTAATTTTATTGAATACTTCGTTAATTTTATGTGACGACCCGACCCGTCGTCTCATGTGTTGTTGCTCTGTTTTACCCATTTTATGCTTCTTTATGTTTCATTATCAATATGTGGAGGGTTAGAGTTGATTTGGATTGGGATTGGTTGAACATGAGACACTTAGTCTCTTTAAGGAAGACTTAAGTTGGAAAAGTCAACCGGACGTTGAC
Organism: Nicotiana glauca; assembly: GCA_026770625.1. NCBI lineage: Eukaryota > Viridiplantae > Streptophyta > Magnoliopsida > Solanales > Solanaceae > Nicotiana > Nicotiana glauca. Next base: position 3,079 of record MDKF010625519.1, read on the forward strand.
TTATGAGTTATAGGGCCCGGATGTGATTTCCGGTGATTCGGTTAGCTTCGGGAGGTGATTTGTGTCTTAGGAGTGCGATCGGAATTGATTTTGGAGGTCCGGTGTAGAATTAGGCTTGAATTGGCGAAGTTAGTATTTTGGCGAATTTCCGCTGATAGATAAGATATTGATCCGAGGGTCGGAATGGAATTCTGATAGTTGCTGTAGCTTTGATATGTGATTTGTGATGTGTGTGCAAAATTTTAGGTCATTCGGACGTCGTTTGGTTCGGTTTTTGATCGAATGGATGTTTCGGAAGTTTTGAAGAAACATAGGCTTGAATCCGATGTGAATTGATGATTTTAGTATTGTTTGATGTGTTTTGATGGTTGGAACACATTCGTATGATGTTTTGGGATATGTTGGTGCCTTTGGTTGAGGTCCCGGGGCCTCGGGGTAGGTTCGGGTGGTCAACCGGGCTATTTTTGGAGTTGAGGAATTGCAGAAAATTAGTCCAGCTATTGCAGGTAATTTGGCCTTCGCGTTCGCATGGGGAAGATCGTGTTCGCGAAGGGTTGGGTTCTAGAAGCTACTCGTTCAAGAGGTTCAAGGCCACGTTCGTGATTGGTATGATCTCAGTGCATCGCGTTCGCATGTTCTTATACGCGTTCGCGTAGAAGGATTCGAGTCAGTGGGATTAAAATGGAGTTATACTACGCGTTCGCAGGTATTTTGTTGCGTTCGCGAGGTTAATCACGCGTTCGCGTAAGGTTAATGTTGCTAAATTAAATGTTGTGCTTCGCGTTTGCGAGGCAGTAGCCGCGAACGCGATGAAGGATTTTCCAGGCCTGGGCAGAAGGTTTATAAACATTTCATCCGCGAGTTTTAGTCACTTTTCCACCATTGTTGAGTATTTTAAGAGCTCTTTGGGACAAATTGAAGTGGGATTCAAGGAAGATTGATTGGAGGTAAGTCTCGTGACTTAGAAACATCATTTTATTGAAGAATCAACCTTAAATTCTTGAAAATTTGGGTAGAAATTGGAAGAACTAGGGCTTGATTTTTGAAATGAAAATTCGGGATTTGAAAGGGCATTTAAACTCCGATTTTGGCAAATTTGATATGTATGGACTCGCGAGACGAGGAATCCGGTGATATGAATTTTGTAATTTTTCGAGAAGTGGGCCCGGGGCTCGAGTTTTGCTAGTTTCGAGATTTTTGCTATTTTTCGATTGTTTTCGATTGGGAATTGTTCCATTAGCATATTGTGATGCATTCGCTCTGATTTTGGTTAGATTCGACGCACGTGGAGGCCGATTTGAGGGGAAAAGGCATCGCGAGCTAGATATTTCACCGGTTCGAGGTGAGTAATGATGGTAAATGATATCCTGAGGGTTTGAAACCCCGGATTGCACATCGTAGTGCTATATTGAGGTGACTTGCATGCCGGATAGTGGGCGTGGGGTAGAGCACCACTGGGGATTGTGACTTGGTCCGTCCCGATTGATTAATTTACCGCGTATTTGACTGGAATGTATTTGTTATCACTGTTGTTTGGGCTGATTTCCGTATTTAGTCTTCGTGCTAACTATTTGAACACTTCGGGGATTATTTTCGCTGTCTTCCTCATTGTTTTGACTTATTACTTGAACTCAGTCATACTATTTCTTCACTACTTTACAACTCAGCCACTTTTATTCATATTGAGTCTTAAATGATAATTTAAATGATAATTTGGGCTGAGGACTATTGTTTTACTAGTGCCCGAGGGGCTTGTGATAACATTCTGACTGAGTGCGGCCGAGAGCCGGATGTGAGGATACACGGAGGGATGTGAGGCCTAGGGCCTGGATGTGAGGATTACATATGGATCGGACTGCATGCCGTAGTAGTATATTATATGGATCGGACTGTATGCCGCAGTAGAATATTATATGGATCGGACTGCACGCCGCAGTAGTATATTATATGGATCGGACTGCACGCTGTAGTAGTATATTATATGGATCGGACTGCACGCTGTAGTAGTATATTATATGGATCGGACTGCACGCCGCAGTAGTATATTATATGGATCGGACTGTACGCCACAGTATGTACATATTGGATCGGACTTCACGCCGCAGTGATATATTGCGCTTGGGTTGCAAGAGCCCCTCCGGAGTCTGCACCCCTACAGTGAGCGCGGGTACCCATATGGATCGGGCTGCACTCCGCAGCGAGCTATGAATCGGGCTGCACGCCACAGCGATATGTGGATCGGGTTGCGCGCCGCAGCGGTTATTATGTTATATTGTTTTTGAGAGTGATTTGAGAGAGAGAGAGAGAGAGCCCGAGGGGCCGAGCTTCTATGTGCTCATTTTGCATACTTCATGCCTTTTACCTGTTATACTGTGGTATATGTGCCCAAGAGGCTGACTTATGTGCTGACTTGCACTATCTGATATCGTATTCAATTGCTTAACTGTTGAAAAAGATATTTTCACAAGAGGTTTTAACTGAGCCGAGATATTTTCTAAAGGATTTTACGGTTTTACTGATTTCTCATAGGATTGCACTGTTCTATATAGCATAATGGAGTGCCTTATGTGTTTTCTTGCTGCTCAGTTATTATTTACTTTTATTACTCACTGAGTTGGAGTACTCACTTTACACCCTGCACCTCGCGTGCAGTTGCAGGTATTTGTTACCCGATGGCGGGTTTGAGCTGATTGAGGAATTTGTTATTGTAGCTGAGCAAGATGACCGCCAGCGTTCGCGGCACCGGACGTTGTCCTTAGAGTTTTTAGAATTTATTTTTGTATATTATTGGCCCGGTAGTTGTGTTCAGGTCTTCTTTAGATGCTCGTGACTTGTGACACCCCGTTTGGGTTGTGGTGGGTTGTAAATACCGATTATTATTGTCTTTATGCTGTGTTTATATATTCATTTATGTTTAAAAATTATTAAAGAGACGAATTGGGTTAGTTGGCTGGCCTTGTCTTCACGAGAGGCGCCATCACGACCGAGTTTGCAAATTGGGTCGTGGCAAGTTGGTATCATAGCCAAGGTTACCAGGTCTTACTAGTCATGAGCAAGTTTAGTAGAGTCTCGCGGATCGGTACGAAGACGTCTCTATTTATTCTCGAGAGGCTTCAGAACCTTTAGGAAAAACTTCACTTTCTTGGAATTCTTGTCGTGCGTACTTGATTCAGCTTGAGGTATAACTCTTGAAATTCCTTCCTCACGTCGGTATGCGCACATGAGCGCTCAGTATTGTATGTGCCTTAATGGCTGGTGATTCCCCTATCAAGGGCGAGATGTGATCTCCGTGAGTTTGATGTTGGGCCAGTCTGGAGGTCTTGAGGCTTGAGGCCGGATCTTTGCCTATGGCTTGAGCACCGAGGTGCTGATTGTGTGAGCAAGTGTTTTGAACTTATATGTTTCGCATTGTCCCTATTAGCGGGAATGGCAGTTTGGTATCCATGTGATGAGTATGTTAGTACTGCGATATGTATCTATATGACTTGGTAGTGACGAAGAAGTCTGCTGAATGATAGATGAACTGTTAAGTATTCGATTTCTGTTGTGATTTTATGTGTAGCCCGAATTATGGGTGCGTGAAGGATATTTTGTGTCTCCTAGTTGTGGAGTGTAGTGCATTTCATGAGGGACTTGAGTTCAGACCCAGGAAGGCTAAATTGACGGTATTATGTGTATGACGGTGGGAAATGTGCTAAATTACTAAATTGAGGCGAAGCATATGGGTTATCTCATGTGGAGTGTTCTTGAGTAGTATGATCCTTATGTGTACGTTAGAAGATTCCATGTGTAATTGAAAGGTACGTGTTATAATTTGAAAATTTTGGGTCGCTTAAGAGAGTGGACTCAGCTGATGTGGGATGAAGGTGAGATTTGCAGAGGATTATAGTATTAGATGATCTGTGTTTTCACAACTTGTAAATGATTTATGTTTCATATCACTATGGTATTGTGGCATCATTAGAGTAAAAGTGTTATGAGTTGTTGAGTGTGTCTTGTTGTATGGCTTCGAGCCAAGTTGGGGAGGTTGCTATTGATTAGCTGATTTTACAGTTATGCATTATGTTGGTTCCTTGCCGAGGCATGCTGGCGGATCAGTTCTGGTTGCAGAAATTGAGCCGAGGATGGCATAACTGAAGAAAAGTTTTGACAAAGGTTATACGGTACTTCATAAATGTGTGGAAATAATAGGATGTCTTGAGTTGTTGTTGATAAAGAATGCTTACCGTAAAGAGAAAGACGTTGTTTGGTTGTATCGGAATAAGATCACATCCTGCGGTGTCAGAGTACTAATAAGGCACGAGTGGTTCTATTCGTCTAGTCAGGTAAATTGCAGTTTGAATAAGAGTGAATGACTCTCGAGAATGGTTTTAATGTGTTCAAGATTGTACATGTATTAATCAGGTGTCTCAAGGTCGTGTATGTGGTCAGAGACTGTGTATTCATCGGGGAATGTCGAGGCTTGTGGGTCTTAGACAGTGTGGTCTTATGTTTGAGTCTCGTGTGGTAGGCCTGGGTTGAGACATTGTGGTGCTACAGCAAGAGGGAATATCAAGTTGATGATGAATCAGAAGGGAAATTAAATAAATGAAGTAGCTTGATGGTAGACCGAATCGGTATGGTGAGGGTGTGATTAATTCTTCGTATGTGTTCGAGGTAATGAGCTTTTACAGGTATTGTGCAGCAAAACTTTTGAGTCATGACAACTTGTTTAGCTTGGTCTAGTTAGAAGGATTCAGTCATGGCAGTTTAGCTTGTGTGAATGGAATTGGGAGAGAGTTCTTGTTGAGTTTTACCGTGGTTTGGAGATCTATATATTTTCTATGGGTATGCGAAGCATGGAATGTGTAGTGATTCTTCTTCTAGATGAGATTGATGGAAGATCTTGGCTAGATGAGTTATAGTTCAGTTCTGAAAAGAAGTTCGTAAAATTCTTAGGCAACGAGTAGCCTCAGGTAATCAAAGAAATGGTACTTCTAATGGAAAGTGATTTGACGAGGGTATATGTCTCGGAAGAAGGGTAATGTGATTGGACCGATGATACCTTGGTAGTATTGCGGCATTTTCTTTCTAGATCGACTGCTGATATCTGAGTTTGTTTGATGGCACAAGGGAAATTTTTAATATCTTTCGTGGAATGATTGGGTACTCGAGGTGTGATATGTATTTATACTATGGAATTTAGGATCAGGCACAGTGATTCGTGTGCTATATGGAGTTGAAAACTGGGAGTTTTCATGTTTAGGCTGTATGGTGGTTATGGATCATGTGTATTTGGCATCGGTTGGCGGCAATTAGGATTTAGAGGCTAGAGTGGATCTTCAACTGCTGGTATGTTAGATTTTGGAGGTGATGTTGAAATTCAGACTGGTTGTCTTAGTGTTGGGTTATTCTGGACTATTGTGCTAAGGGCTATGTTGGAAAATGCCTCAGGTTGCGTGGCGAGGTTTATCGGATCATGTTCTAGCAGAGTGGTTTGTTCTCCAAAGACCAGCGGACGGCTGGGAAGGACTGCTTTTCCTTAATTGGACCTTCATGGCTAATGTCAGTGCAGAGGCTTCTACCATTGATTCAGTTCCGGTATTGAGGGACTTTTTCAGATGCATTTCTTGTGGCCGGGCATGTCGCCGGGCGAGATTGTGGATTTTGGTATTTATTTGGTGCCGGTCACCGTATCGTACGGCTCCGGCAGGAGTTATAGTAGTGGAAGGAGCAGCTTCAGGCTTCTTGGTATTGAGTTCGTTGTCAGGCCGATGTGGCTATGTATTTAGCTTGAGTAGCTTGGTTAGTCCCGAGTTGTATATTTGAGAGATAGGTTGATTCGATCGTTAGTGAACTTGATAGTGATCTGGGGAGATCTATGAGTTGCTTTTCTGTGCTGTGAGACGTTATGACTTGTCGGGTATGGGCACATGTGGTGCGGTTCTATTGAGGATTCATAGAGAAAGTTGAGCGGGAAGAGTAAATGAGTGTTGCTTGGTAAATGGAGTATTGGTTATGACCTATCGGGTTACGTGTCGTATGTCATTTGTTTCACCGTGGGTGTAATGAATTGCTTTGGTTTCAGACATCAAATTGTGCGTAGTTGTTGATTTTGAGCAAGTGACTTGAGGTGCTTCATGTGTAACAGTGTTTGGATAGGATCGCATATTATAGCGAGGCTACGTGGAGATATGAACTTTCGGGGTAGATTCGGGTATTCTATTTCTATGATGTGAGACGGGGTCTCAGCCTCGTGTTGTGATGGTACTGATAAGCTTGAAGTACAGCTCTTTCGTTTGAGTCATTTTTCATGATTTGATGATGTTCAGACCATTTCTTATTGGTGCGTGTATTATGCAAGTGGTGTCTTAGGCCAGTATCGAGGTGTCATATCACCAGGGTGGTGTGTTGGATTCGGGGTGATCGTTAGAGTCATTAATGAATATGAACAGATTCGATTTCAGCTTGTTGGAAGGATAATATCGGGTTCAGCCCCGAAATCTGTTGGGGTATTAGTCAAAATGGGAGTGGCTTCACATATGGTTGATATGAGGAATGGTTACGGGTTATTGCGTGTTTTATTTATCGTTGGCAGTAGATGAAAGTGTTGGAACAATACTTTGGCTATTGAGAGGTTTTCTAGCGGTATTGGGTTGTTGTGGGCAACTGCTGTGAATAGAGTCTATCATTTCGAGTGTTTGGATTATGTGGTATATCATATGGTTCCACCTGAGGTTGCAGGTATGGTTTATTACAGCTGGTTCAGCTTTATTCTGAGTATTGACGTGAGGTTCAGATTTTGAGTATGACTTCGGGAAGTGCAATGTGGTTCTACGATTTATGGTCTTGATGGATTGTGAAATTTCAGCTATATTGTGTTATCGGACCTATGCGAGATAGGGTGACGAGGGATCACCCTGGGAATATGGTTGGTAAGGTCATTCAGCTATTGGGTTGCTCTAGTACAACTCTGGGTACGCTCGAGGACGAGCGTTTGTTTAAGTTAGGGAGGATGTGACGACCAGACCTGTCGTCCTATGTGTTGTTGCTCCGTTTTCCCCATTTTATGCTTCTTTATGTTTCATTATCAGTATGTGGTGGGTTAGAGTTGATTTGGATTGGTATTGGTGGAAAATGAGACACTTAGTCTCTTTAAGGAAGGCTTAAGTTGGAAAGTCAACCGGACGTTGAATTATGAGTTATAGGGCTCGGATGTGATTTCCGGTGATTCGGTTAGATTCGGGAGGTGATTTTTTTCTTAGGAGTGCGATCGGAATTGATTTTGGAGGACTGGTGTAGAATTAGGCTTGAATTGGCGAAGTTAGTATTTTGGCGAATTCCGACTGATAGATGAGATTTTGATCTGAGGGTCAGAATGGAATTCTGAGAGTTTATGTTGCTTCAATATGTGATTTTTGATGTGTGTGCAAAATTTTATGTCATTCAGACGTCGTTTGGTTGGGTTTTTGATCCAATCCGTGTTTCGGAAGTTTTGAAGAAACTTAGGCTTGAATCCAATGTGAATTGATGAGTGTAGTATTGTTTGATGTGTTTTGATGGTTGGAACAAGTTCTTATAATGTTTTGGGATATGTTGGTGCCTTTGGTTGAGGTCCCGGGGGCCTCGAGGTAGGTTCGGGTGGTCAACCAGGCTATTTTTGGAGTTGAGGAATTGCAGAAAATTAGTCCAACTATTGCAGGTAATTTGGCTTTCGTGTTCGCATGGGGAAGATCGCGTTCGCAAAGGGTTGGGTTCTGGAAGCTATGCGTTTGCGAGGTTCAAGGCCGCGTTCGCGATTGGTGTGATCTCAGTGCATCGCGTTCGCATGTTCTTATACGCGTTCGTGTAGAAGGATTCGAGTCAGTGGGATTAAAATGGAGTTATATTATGCGTTCGCGGGTATTTTGTTACGTTCGCGTAGGAGAGGTTAGTTGACGCAACGCGTTCGCGAGGTTAATCACGCGTTCGCGTAGGGTTAATGTTGGGAAATTAAATGTTGTGCTTCGTGTTCGCGAGGCAGTAGCCGCGAACGTGATGAAGGATTTTCCAGGCCTGGGTAGAAGGTTTATAAACATTTCATCCACGAGTTTTAGTCACTTTTCCACCGTTGTTGAGTATTTTAAGAGCTCTTTGGGACAAATTGAAGAGGGATTCAAGGAAGATTGACTGAAGGTAAGTCTCGTGACATAGAAACACCATTTTATTGAAGAATCAACATTTAATTCTTGAAAATTTGGGTAGAAATTGGAAGAACTAGGGCTTGGTTTTTGAAATGAAAATTTGTGATTTGAAAGGGCATTTGAACTCCGATTTTGGAAAATTTGATATGTATGGACTCGTGGCGAGACAAGGAATCCGGTGATGTGAATTTTGTAATTTTTCGAGAAGTGGGTCCGGGGCTCGTGTTTTGCCAGTTTCGAGATTTTTGCTATTTTTCGATTGTTTTCGATTGTGTATTGTTCCATTGGCATATTGTGATGCATTCGCTCTGATTTTGGTTAGATTCGACGCACGTGGAGGCTGATTTGAGTGGAAAAGGCATCGCGAGCTAGAGATTTTGCCGGTTCGAGGTGAGTAATGATTGTAAATGATATCCTGAGGGTTTGAAACCCCGGATTGCACATCGTAGTGCTATATTGAGGTGACTTGCACGCCGGATAGTGGGCGTGGGGTAGAGCACCGCTGGGGATTGTGACTTGGTCCGTACTGATTGATTAATTTACCGCGTATTTGACTGGAATATATTTTTTATCACTGTTGTTTGGGCTGATTGCCGTATTTCGGCTTCGTGCCAACTATTTGAATCCTTCGGGGATTATTTTCACTGTCTTCTTCACTGTTTTGACTTATTACTTGAACTCAGTCATACAATTTCTCCACTACTTTACAACTCAGCCACTTTTACTCATATTTAGTCTTAAATGATAATTTGGGCTGAGGACTATTCTTTTATTAGTGCCCGAGGGGCTTGTGATGATATTCTGACTAAGTGCGGCCGAGGGCCGGA
>MU719700.1:0-34167 GCA_026770625.1 Nicotiana glauca
GGGAGAGGTGGCTTATAAACTTGCCTTGCCACCTAGCTTGTCAGCTGTGCATCCAGTGTTTCATGTATCCATGCTAAGAAAATATCACGGCGACCCATCGCACGTGTTAGATTTCAGCACTGTCCCATTGGACAAGGATCTATCTTATTAGGAGGAACCGGTAGCTATTCTAGACTGGCAGGTTCGACAGTTGAGGTCGAAGAATTTTCCTTCTGTGCGAGTTCAGTGGAGAGGTCAGCCTCCTGAGGCATCAACCTAGGAGTCCGAGTCTGACACACGGAGCCGTTATCCTCATCTATTCCCTGACTCAGGTACTTCTTTCTTTTGTCCGTTCGAGGACGAACGGTTATTTTAGTGGTGGAAAATGTGACGACCCAAAGGGTCATCACTTGTTTCTCAGTCATTTCGAGCTTATAAGGCCTTGAAAACCTCACTTATAGTTTCCTTGATTTGCCTGCACAGTCCAGGCGCGAAGCCGGAAAATTTTGATATTGAAATATATGAATTATGTGAAAAATTTGAAGAATTTTGATATTTATATTGTTAAAGTTGACTTTGGTCAACATTTTTGGTAAACGGACCCGGACTCGTGATTTGACGGTCTCGGGAGGTCCGTAGAAAAATATGGGACTTGGGCGTATGCCCGAAATTGAATTCCGAGGTCCCAGGCCCGAGAAATAAATTTTTTCGTGAAATTGTTTTATGAAAATGTTTAAGGAAAATGAGAGTGAAATTTGATCAAAAAGTAATGGTATCGGGCTCGTATTTTGGTTCTGACGCCCGGTACAGGTCATATATATTGGTTAAATGCTTCCTGTAAAATTTTGTTGAAAACGGACGTCGTTTGACGTGTTTCGGCCTTAAATTGGAAAATTTGGAAGTTATGAAAATTTGAAAGATTTCTTGGATCTAAGGCTCAATTCATTGATTTTGATGTTATTTTGGCGATTTGATCACTCGAGCAAGTTCGTATGATGTTTTCGAGTCAGTGTGCATATTTGGTTTGGAGCCCCGAGGGCTCAGGTAAGTTTCGGATAGGCGTCGGAGTGTTTTTGGACTTGAAAAATCTGATATTTTGTTGTTTGCTGGTATCTGGTACGTTGCTCTATGCGATCGCATAGGAGCCTCCGCGATCGCATAGAGTAAATTTCAAGTTGCCCTGTTTGTTCTATGCGATCGCAATAATTCCAATGCGATCGCGCAGCTTTGCCCAGTCCTTCAATGCGATCGTATCCCTTGCCCCGCGATCCCATAGTGTAAATTTTCAAGAGCTCCATTTTGTTCTATGCGATCGCATGAAGTCGTCTGCGATTGCAATGCCCAGCCTGTTTATTCTATGCCATCGCATTTCATTCTTCGCGATCGCATAAAGCAAATTCTCGCCTAGTTACATTTACTCTATGCGATCGCATCCCTTGCCCGCGATCGCATAGAGCAATTTCGCCCAGTGATTTTAAAAGGCCCAAAACAGAACATTGACGGGATTTTTCACCTAACACACACGGGTTCATCTTCTCTATAGCCCTAAGCGATTTTTAGAGCTTTTCTTCACCAAGTCTCTTTGGGTAAGTATTGTTTAACTCGTCTTCTTCAGTTTTCATCAACATCAATCAAATTCTTAGGCCTAAACATGTAAAAATAGGTGGAAAATTAGAGAATTGGATATAGTTAGGGTTTTCAAAGAATTTGTGATTTAGACCTCGTTTTGGGGTCGAACTTAAGAATAAATTACATATTCGGACTCGTAAGTGAATGGGTTATCGGAAAATGGTTCGAACCTCGTGTTTTGACCACGTGGGCCCGACGTCGATTTTCACCATTCCGAGCAGAATGTTGTAGAAAATATATTTAGCCATTTGAATTAGTTTGTGAAGTATTATTGATGATATTAAATCAATTGTGTATAGATACGAATGAATTGGAGCCAAATTCGAAAGGAAAAGGCATTGCTAAGGATTGAGTTGGCCGTAAACCTTCGAGGTAAGTGTTTGATCTATCCCAGCTTGAGGGAATAGGATTAGAGTATTATAAATTGCTATTTGCTAAATGATCGAGTGCGGTGTATAGGCATGGTGACGAGTATCTATACACCGGTGTATAACATGACCGTGGATCTTTGTTTGTACCCGTTTTGGTATATTTTGGAACTCTTCCAAGCTAATTGATGATTTCTACGAAATGTGAAGAGTTTGAGGATTTATCTTGAATTGTAAATTCTTTGGAGCGTTGGCTCGAACGATAAAATTACTATTGAGTAAGAAATGAAAGAATTGGAAAAAGGTGCGAATAAATCCCTTCCCGGGATGGTTTGAGTATATTGATTATCTCCCTTGCCGGGATGTGAAAGTTATTGTTGATGCTCCCTTGCCGGGATTTAGTTGTTTATTTTGTGTTTTTTCCCACTTACCGGGACCTTTCTTATTATTGTTATTTTCCTTGCCCGTTTGGTTGTGATTGTTGTTTGGGTGAGGAAGAGTGATAGTGCACGAAGGGTCATTCCGTGCCATATTTTAATTATTTATGCACGAAGGAACATTCCGTGCCATGTTTTAATTATTTATGCACGAAGGAACATTTCGTGCCATGTTTTAATTATTTATGTACGAAGGAACATTCCGTGTCATGTTTTAATTATTTATGCACGAAGGAACATTCCGTGCTATGTTTTAATTATTTATGCACGAAGGAACATTCCGTGCCATGTTTTAATTATTTATGCACGAAGGAACATTCTGTGCCATGTTTTAATTATTTATGCACGAAGGAACATTCTGTGCCATGTTTTAATTATTTAAGCACGAAGGAACATTCCGTGCCATGTTTTATTATTTATGCACGAAGGAACATTCCGTGTCATGTTTTGATTACTTATGCACGAAGGTACATTCCGTGCCCTGAGTTGATTATAATTGCACGAAGGATCATTCCGTGCCATGAAATGAGAGTATGTGAGGGAAAGCATGAAGGGTGATGCCGTGCATTTTATTCGATTGCTTTGGGAGAGGATGAGAGTAAAAGCACGAAGGCTGATGCCGTGAAACTATTGAATTTTCTTATTCTTTGGTAGTTATCAATGAATTTTATATTCGGATTGTACTCCCCCTTAGCATGTTTCCCTCCCTTTTTAACTGTTTAGTTTCGGTACTTCTCTTCCTTTTATTGTATATGTATATTTTGAACTGCACAGGTTTATGCAAGTGTCTGGTTCTAGCCTTGTCACTATTTCACCGGGATAGGCCAGACACTTACCAGCACATGGGGTCGGTTGTGCTGATTCTACACTCTGTGCTCTTTTTGCGCAGATACAGGTTTCGGACAGCAACAACAATAGTAGTGCGAGGATTTATATTCCGACCATCGAGACACCAAGGTAGCCTTGCAGGCGTCCGCAGGACCCGGCGTCTCCTCTATCTTTATTTTCATTCTGTTATCTCATGTATTCAAGACAAACAGTTTTATATTTCTTTCAAACGGTTGTGTTTAGTATTCTTAGAAGTTCGTGAGTTAGTGACACCAGATTTTAGTTAGTGATGTGTTTTAAACTTCCGCGTCTTCATTCCATTTTATTAAACTCAAAAGTCTTCCGCATTTATTTAATTGCTTGTAGTATATCATGTTGTTGAGGTGTGTTAAAGAATCTTTAAAATTTTGGCTGGCCTAGCTCCTTTAGTAGGCGCGATCACGACGCCCGATGGTGGAAAATCCAGGTCGTGATATTTTGTCCCCTTACCCGAGTGTTGTTATACCGCTCTTATTCCCTTGCCGGGATGTTACTATATTGCTCATGTTCCCTTGCCTGGATTATTTATGATTGTTGTTGATTTGTAACTAAGATCGGGTGGCATGCCTACCATGAGATAATTGAAATGGGAGCGGCTGGCACGCCTGCCACAAGATAAATAAAATGGGAGCGGGTGGCACGCCTGCTACAAGATAAATGGAATGAGATCGGGTGGCACGCCTGCCACGAGATAATTGAAATGGGAGCGGGTGGCACGCCTGCCACAAGATAAATGAAATGGGGTGACATGCCTGCCACGAGATAATTGAAATAGGAGAGGTGGCACGCATGCCACGAGATAATTGAAATGGGAACGAGTGGTACGCCTGCCACGAGATATATGAAATGGGAGCGGGTTGCACGCCTGCAACGAGATAAATTAAATGGGAGCGGGTGGCACCCCTGCCACGAGATACGTGAAATGGAGCAGGTTGTATGCCTGCAACAAGATGTGAAAAGAAAGTGAATTCTGCCTTTGTTTCCCTTATCCTTGTTAGTAGATGGATTTGGTTCCTTTATATTTCTCTTTATATTTTATTTTACCTGTTATTCTTTAAAGCATGCTTTTCCCCTCCCATCTTTACTTGTTTATTTCTGCTTTACCTACCACTGTATATTATATAACTGTACAGGTTTATTTGGTAGTATGGTTCTATCCTCGTCACTACTTCGTTGAGGTTAGGTTAGGCAGTACCAGCACATGTGGTCGGTTGTGCTGATACTACACTCTGCACTCTTTTGTGCAGATTCCAGTGTTGTAGACTTTAGACCATAGATTGGATGGCTACCTTCAGTCCACGCGGAGATCCAAGGTAGACCTGCAGGCGTCCGCAGGCCCTGGCGTCTCCTCTATCCTTTATTTCCTATATCATCTCTTTGCTTCAGAAACAGTGTGTCTTTTATCTTCAGACCTTGTATTTAGCAGTCTTAGATTTTCTGTTGTTTACACATTATTCCTTAATAATTGTTAAAAGGAAATAATTGGATAATGAAGTAATTAATTCAAAGGATTGGCTTGCCTAGTTCATATTAGTAGGCGCCATCACTGTTGACATCCAATTTTGACCCTCCTTCCTTCCAAATTATTTCTTTAAGCTTCTAATATCACTAATAATATAAGGTAGTTATTCTACTATATTTTTAATACAAACTGTGCCTATTTGTTATTATAATTGAAACTATTATAGCTATACTTATTATTATTATTATTATTATTATTATTATTATTATTATTTCCCAAAAAAGGAGCATTTTTTCCTCTTTATATAATTAATTAATAATTTTTAATTAAACATCTTATAAATATTTACACTTGTGATGACGTTTTACTTAACAATTAGTGTAAATTATTTTATAAATTTAAATTCTAGATACCATAATTATTTTAACTAACATTAAATAGTTCAACTAACAATATTATATAGTATTATATAATGTGGCTAATAAAACTATTTTAAATCTAAATAGAAGCTCAAAGAAAATATACAAAGAAGAAAGGAAAATGCCCAAAACCTTAAAAGAACTAGCCCATTTCGGTTAAGCTCATTCACTAGAGAAATCCAAATTCGTCAACTCATTTAACACAACTTGAAAGCCCAATTCGCCTAACCCACACCATAGAACCCTCTAGATCCTTAATCTTAACCCTGCCTTTTCATCAATGGCGTCCAACGTTCTTCTTCCTCTTTTTACCAAATGCCAAAATATTCCCCAACCCAACCTAGAAAATGCTTCACCATTTTTGGCTTGAAATCTCTGCTCATGCTGCTATCTCTGCCATGGCTTCCAACGTTCAAAATCGAACGGCCAACTTGACTCAAAATTCAATTGTCCTATTCAAAATCCCGCCCAAAATCAAACCTAATTTTTGCCTATAAATAGTGGCACTAGGAAAACGATTTGGAGGAGAAGTTGGCCGCGCCCCTCCTATCTCCCCAAAACCTCACTGTTTGGTTGGCATCTCATAGTTTATCTTCATCTTTACTATATTAAAAATCTAAATTTATGCTTCTCCGCCTTTTGGTCTCTGTTGTCCTATAGCCATAACAGAGCCTTCATTTTGTTTGTGTCGGAGTTAGACGATTATCCGAGGTCGAGAACAGTAGATCTAGTTGAGGCGCTCCAGTTTGCTGCGCTCAAACATCTCAGTTTCTTTTCTGCTTGTGATGATTCTGCTTCCTCTTTAAAGAGCGTGTTTAGGTGTTATCGATTTAGTTTAGTACTCATTCTTAGGTATCATGGTGGTGGTCATATATTCTGTTAATTCTAAGCAATGTGCAGAAGCAAATTACGAGCACTTAATTTTAATATAAGTAGTGCTTTAGAACTTATTACCACTGATATTTTTCAAGTCATATATTGTGTGTTTAATCCTGTTACAAATCATATCTTAAGGATTTATTTATTTATCGTTAATAAATCTGTAAGTAGCATGTTATATTCATACATGATGTTGAGCATAAATTTTAGGCATAGATTGTTATATTCATATAGATCCTTGTTTCAAAACGTGAAAGTTGAACTTTATTAGAAGGTATGCTCGGACCATGTTAATAATTAACTAGTAGTCGTGCCCGCGCATATTAAAAAAATATTAATTAAATTAAATTATAAGCAAGCTTGTTTCATCCTATTATATCGTATTGCTTTAATAAAATTTAATTGTCATCTTGTTTGTCAATACGATACACCCAATAATAAAATCTCAATTGAATCAAATGTACTTATATGGTTAGTAAATAACTTGTTTGTTCAATATTTTTCTTTATTATATTAGAAATGTTTTGTATTCGTATATGAGAAGATATATAATTTATTATTGTTGAAATATTTTTTTATTTTAAATTTTATGTTGTTGTTCTTAATGATATTATCTAAATTTTAATAAATAAAATCTCTGTTAAACTAACGGAATTTATACAGACAGCGCATCGAATAACTTTTTTTAATGTATTTTGCTTTATTATATCATTCAATTTTTAATATTATTACATTGTTAATAGAAATTTTTATTAATATATTACTTTATTTAATATTTTCCTCTGAAAGTTTTTTTATTTCTTTATTTTCGTTTTTTAATTTTAAAATAATTTTAAAACTTCAACTTGAAAGCACTCCCAAATTTGGATTGGTAATTTATTATTTTTTTAATTTTATTTTTATTTTAAAACTCCAACTTAAAACTACTCACCGATTTGAATGGGTAGTTTTTCTTCTATTTTTTTCGTTTTTATGCTTTTTTTTTTCGCTTTCTTATTTTCAAATAATTTAAAAACTCCAACTTGAAACTACTCCCATCCAATTTGAATGGGTAGTTATTTTTTATATATTTATATTTTTATTTTTGTATTATAGTTAATTATAAGATATCTATATTTATAAATTCAAAAATAGAGAGATAGAGAGAGAGAGAGAGAGTAACTAATTATTAGCATATTACTTGTTTAATATTTTTGTTTCCTAATTTTCTTGCAATATAATAGAATATATATATTTTATTACTCTTGAAAATATTTTTTTTATTTTAAATTTTATTATATTTTTTTAATAATATTGTTTGAATTTTAATGAATAAATACACTTTTTATTTCAAAAAAAAAAACGAAAATAATTTTTAAAAATGAAATAAAGAAATTAACTAACCTAAACCAACCCTCACTCATGTTTTTGTAGTTAATTTAGGTAGTTAATTTCTTTGCAATTAACTAATTATGCGGTGTGACTTTTTTCTAGGCTACCACTTGGATTATTGTGGTGCCTTTATTTTTTGGCTTTTAACAATATATAAATATAGATTTATATTTGAATTATAAATTTTTTAATATTTTTATTTCGATTTTATTATAAAATAATTTTAAAGTTTCAACTTTGTTAGAGCTTTGTCACTTGTTGTCTTATGGTTATACCACTTGACATCATATAACTATTTACTTCTCTTTATATATATATATATATTTTTTTTTTTTTAATCATTTTCATTTTTTATAGATACATAAATTCAAAAAAATAATAACTAATAACTAATTATTAACTAAATATAATATAGATGGTAGTTTTTTTATTTTTTATTTTTTATTATTTTCAGTTTTTATAGATATTTAAATTCAAAAATAATAACTAATTATTAACTAACTAACCAAATAATAACTAATTATGCCAAGCTGCTTTTTTTTAGGATGTCACTTGGCTTAAGGAGAGGACTTTGTCCTCTCCTTTTAATAATATATAGATATGTCGATTAAGGTATTTAATAGAAAGCATGTAACTAGGCGTTAATCACCTATGTGTTTAAGCGAAAAATGATTATTGTATATGAGACATTCATCACCTTAAAACCATGCCTATAGTGTTCATGCCAATACTTTGTGCAATATATGTGTACTTTATTAGGTATGGTGTTGAAATATTAGATAGCATGTGTACTAGATCAATTCAAATGTGTTAATAATGAAATTTCTTACTTCACCGTCGGAAAGAAAGGATATGTTTATACTAGCGTAATTAGTCTAACCCATTTAGATCTCAAGTAAATATAGGAAATATTGTATTCTGTCATGTTATTTTAAAGACACTAAAAACTTTTTTTTTTTTAAATTTATTAATCTTGGTGAACTTAGAAATGATGCGCTGTTTGGAATCATGATACCTAGCAGTGTGTTTGAGTCCCTTTAAAAAATAGTATAAGTCAATAACAACAAAGTAAGATATGAATCTTGTTCATTCATTTTTTGTCGCTCTAGAACTCGAATCTCTTCTCTAATTCCTTTGATTTGTTTTCTTTCTTTGCATATGCACTTGGAGCAAAATCGGAGCCTCACTCGAGACTCAATGCTACCACCATCACATGGAATCATTGCATACCATCTTCCTTAGAGCACCGGAGAGAGAGAAAAACAAGCGAAACGCTTGGAGGCGCCTATAGCGTCTTTCTTACTTCTTGTTTTTCTTTTGCCATTCATTCTTGCGTAGTTTTTATGATCCTTGGTTTATATGTGTGTGTCTGGTTGACTTCAAGGTTTGGATGTTATAACATTTGGAAATCGCTACTAAATTAAATTAATTTCGAATCTGCTGGTTTAAACTTGTGTCTGATTTCTTAGTTCATTAACATGGTTATTTTGCTTAAAACTTGTTGGAGCAGGCTTTGGCTATCTAGCTATTCTGCATTTTTTTCTCATAAGTTCAAAGCTGAAGTTTTTCATTCTTAATGAAAGAAAAGAACGAGACTCTCAACACATTCTTGGACTCTTGGATGAGTTTTAATTAGCAAAGATTTTTTTTAAGGAGAATTGAGTTCTGTTGATCCAATATTGACTATTATTTTTTTTGAGTCTAAACTCTTACAAAGAAACGGGGATCAAAATTGAATTCTTTGTAAATATCAGACTCTAGTCCCTTAGCAGGTTTTGCTCCCTTTAAATACTCGAGAATTAAACCCGCCTTTCTTATTACAATATTGTCTTCGAAAAAGGAATCTTATAAAGTCCTTCATTCTAATGCCTAATCACGACAAAAAAAATTGATTTTTGATAACAATCTTTATACTTTTGCTCATATGTCAGTATCTTTTAACTTGGAATATTTAATTATGATTTATCTTCTTAAAATACTTTAAAGACATTGAATTAATCAACCTAAGTTTGATCGGTTCATAGTAATTAATGGATCATATAGGGTGCCTTAATAACCTTCCCTATAGGATTAATTAGAACCCTTACTCATAATCTTAAGATTAAGTAGACCATAAAACAGAATGAATTTTAAGCACTACTTAGCTAAAATTGGTGTCCTAATTCACCGTTAAAATAATTAGGTGGCGACTCTCTTAATTAATTAAGCCTTCAGAATTAACAACATGTTATACTCTAGTTTGACCCGTGTTAAAATGGGGTATAACAGCTTGGCCACTCTGCTGGGGATTCTAGGTTCTAAACCACAACAAACTTAGGTTAATAATAAAAATTAATTTGTGTGTTTTTGATTGTTATGATGCTTATTTGAATTGCCGTTATATGATAAATTGTATTTTATGAATTGTTCATCTATTATTATTGCTTTATATATTTATCCTATTTCACTTCATCCACTTTTACAAAATTCACACAAAGCACACACCTAGCGGTTACGCGGTTTGCGGCCGTGCACTACAAAAATTACCTTTTAGGGGAAAGTTCGTGGTAAGTCGATCAGCAGTGCAATCGACAGTCATGTGCTTTCCACTCTCAAGTTGTCCACTTGGGAGAAGACCAGTCTAGTTAACCCACTCTTAGTCAACCTAAGATAGAGCTAAACCAAAACTCAGTTAAGAGCATGCATCATTTTAACCTTAGGTGGCTTAATACCCGAGGTGTATTAAATCCATTAGTTAACCTTAACTAAATATCCAAGTGGGTTTTCAACCCCAAGTGACACTTATCATATTTATATGCATTATTTGAAGGGTGAACAGGCCAATTATGTGGATCATTTATTTTAAATTAATTAAATCCTAGTTAAAGGAGCATGACTATCTTCTTTATAACATGTGTAATGTTTTCAAAATCTTGCGAAACAATGAGAAGTTTACACATGACAAAAATATCTTTTATTGTACTTTCTTTTAATTTTCTTTATGTAAAAATAAATAAAATGGCTTACGCGATTTTCTTTTGCTTTTGAAAAATAGAATTATTTACTTAATTAATTATAATAAATATGTTTTATTATATTTTCTTTTGTTCTTTTGATGAAAATACACTCTCTTTTTACAAAAAAAAAAATAAAGATATTTAAGCAGTTATCTATTATTTTTTTTTAAAATAAATAAATTATTAATTTATAAAAATGAAATTATACATAATGGCATATTTATCTTCCAAATAGCACATTAGGCCTACCTCTGGCACAAAGAGGCCCCCACGTATCAGGATGCGCTATTATTTGCTCTTTGAAATGTGTCACATGCTTTGCTTGTCTATTTGCTTACTTGCTATGTTCCTTACTCGACTTTATTATTTTTACAAACATTATCTGTTGTTTTCAGAAAAAGGAAGTATTAACTATCCAACTTGCTTACACCTTTATTTAAAATATATACTTTTATTTGTTCATATATTTTTTCTTTTGCTTATTTTTATACCATCTTTCTAAATTAATAATTATAATCACCAATCATTTCGTGCTTACCGCTTTTTAACGACTCTAGAGCATCATTTTTTATCTTCACTTAGGCTTAAATTTCTTTTAGGCTTACTCCAATTCTTAGAGTCTAATTAAGATAAATTTCGACTCTCAGTATCTTCTATTTTTATAAAGTACAACGTCCTTCCCATAAACTCTTCAATAAGCTCGGTTTGTCATGAAATTCCTCAATATTCGTGCCTTAAACTAGCCTTAAGAATTTTCTTTACACAACAATGGGCATCTTACTCCCTATAGAAAGATAGCATTCCCACTTCTTTAAAAACCGGCGTAATCTTTTATAATATGAGAATATTTCGCCCATCTAATTTTGCGAGTTGATTTTATTCGCGTTCTTTTCTAAAAAATATAGTTACATATTTTTATTTTTATTTTTTAAAAAAATATTGCCACTCGTGCCTTACATAATTTTAAATTATTTCTTAATTTTTCCAATTTCGACGTAATCTTGTATCTCCAATATCCGTCTCATATCTCATAGAACTTCAACCTTCATGCCAACACACATTTCTATTGAGCAATAAAAGGCCATTATTTGGTCAATTTATATTGTCAATTATTCTAAATTTTTTACCTATTCAACTCAAGTGTCTGTATTGTCTTATTTCGGGTTGTCGAGATTAATCTTCACGCACCCGTTAATTTTAATTTTTGGCACGTGAGTCAAGGTACTATCCCATAAATCCCAAAATAGTTGACACCGTATTCCCAGGCCTCGACAACTCTATGATTTGCCAAAAGTAAATGATGAAATATTTTCATAACTACCATATCCTCATCAATTATTTTGACTCCAAGCTTATCTATATGCAAATATAAACAATTTATTTTCAAGATAAAAATTACCAATTTTTGGCTCCTTTTATACGTAGCCCTATTATAAAACTCGATCTAATTGGTTTCTTAGGCACGCATTCTCAAATATTTTACCCTTAGCTTTTAATATTTATCTACTCCATAGTGACTATATATACTTTTTTTTAAAGAGGTTGACTTGAATTGAACATCGAAGCAAATATAAGTTCAAGGACAATATGGCCAACCAAATCACAGTGATTGACCTAGATGCGGATGAGTTTGAATGCAAGAAATCTGAGTCATATCAAGATAAGATTGTTAAACTTAAAGCAAAGGTGGCACAAATGGAGCATAAAATTGATGATATTAAGAAAATGCTAGCCGGTCATAAGAACTCATCCAATGAAGAAGGCTACCCTCATTTCGCATAGTTGCACCTCCCATTTATGAGTAAAATGCCCAATTTTTTTTAAATATGCACTATTTCTTGCTAGAAATGGAATTCTAAGTTGCCAAAAATGTGTATCAAGAAGAAACATGATTAACGGGGACTCTATCACATAGTTTGAATGATTATTATTCCCCACTACCTTCCCTTAATTAGCCTACGTAAGGTTCAGTCTCATTATAGCAAAGAAACTGGGGCATATTTTTAGCACGCATGTTGAGTATGCTCAAAAGGAACATCATGCCATGGAGTAATAATTAAAAGACTTCCTAAAAATGGGGGCAATTTTTTAAATAAAATTCCAGAGTCATGCAAGGAAAAGGACTTGTGCTAGAGCTAAAACTTTGATGTTCGACATAAGTCACCCCTTCACAAAACTTTAAATCATTCCATGTCAACAAGTCTCGTGCGTTAGAGCCTCTAGATAACAAATCATTCTCGTCCATACATTTTGCAACTTAGGCCATCATCTCCAGTTTAGGGCTCCTACTTAACCATATTATGAATTAATCTATCTAGTTACACTCTTTATTACTTTGTCATTTATTTGATTATAATAAATACGCTAACAATTTACTTTTATTTTGTAAAGTTTTATTTTTTCTTTAAAGGTTGCCTAGCATTGAATACGGTATTGGCTGCAAATCTGCATAAGGGACGGGCTATAATGGCAAATTATTTTAAAGAATTCAATACCGGTATGGGACTACTACAATCACAGAATGATGGAACCAAGGTGAACGTGGTGCAAAGGAACATGTTGGTTAATCTGGGAAGCACTTTTAACTTTCTTCCAAATACAACCTCCACTTCTAGCTCAAACCGAAATATTTGCTTAACCATATCTCCTTTCCCAACTCCTACTTATACAATCTCTCCACAAATGCAATTAACTTGCAATCCCAATCAAGTAATGATGATTCCTAATACCCAACTTCCTATAGCTACAACTCCATTTGAGGAGGACAAGCAAAATCAATTAGTTGTATGCTCGTATAAGAGACTTGAAAAATCAACCCAAAAGATTTTTCGTGAAAATTTGGAAAAAGAACTCCGTGATTTGAAGAAAGCCATTGGAGAAGAATTGCAATCAAGAAATTTTCAAAGTCTATGATACGAAGACTTATGCCTGCAACCAGATATGGAACTCCCACCAGGGTACCAGATGCTAAAGTTTAATACTTTTAACAGGAAGGGCAATCCCATTGCTCATTTAAAGGACTACTGTAGCAGATTACTTGGTATCGGACACAATGAGGCCATTCGAATGAAATTATTTATTCAAAGCTTATCAGTACATGCACTTGTTTGGTACACAAAACAAGATTTTAGCAAATGGCATTCGTGGGATGATATGGCTCACGATTTTGTAAGGCAATATGAGTTCAACTTGGGGGTCGATCCAGACATGCATAACATGTACAAAATAAAAAAAAATGCCACATGAACCGTTTCAGGATTATGCAATCCGGTGGAGAGTTGAAGCTTCGAAGGTGCACCCTCCGCTATCCGAGAAAGAGTTGATATCAATCTTGTCACGACCCAAAATCCACTAAGGGTCGTGGTAGCGCTGGACACCGCTGTCAGGCAAGCCAACTTAATTAATCAATTAAACTCTCCCTTTATTACTCCTTTGAAAACTAGAATTTTCCTTTCATTTTTCATAAATAGAAAGATCGTTTACTTCAATTCAAATTAAATAATAGCTATTAGTACACATCTTTCAAAAATCATCCCAGAACCCGATGTCACAAGTGCATGAGCAACTACTGATAAGGGAAATAAAATACAACATCTGTCCGAAATATAGTGGACAGGGACTAAATACAAAATGCTGAAAGGAACTACACTAGCTGCAGGTCGCCTCGAATAATGCAACTCACCTAGTCCCGGAATCCTCCGCACTGCTACTCCCAGTCGGCTACTAGAGATGCATATACCTGTGCAAAAAAAATGCACAGAAGTATAGTATGAGTACGTAATCAACGTATACTCAATGAGTATCCCGCCTAACAATAACAATTTTAGTCTCATTTACTGGCAAATTCTCTAATTTAAATTCTTGTAGTATTTGACTAAGCACATTATTTAATCATCAATTTGTTAAATGTGTGTCTTCTTGTCTCTTTACATAAGAATTATGTTTTATTTAGACTATTTTTAGAACTATATCACCCTTTAATATGGAAAAATTAACATAATCAGAGACGAAATCAGGATTTAAACTCTATGCATTAAACTTTAAGATTCATAATTATTGAACCCATTATATTTTAAATGTTATAGGTTCAAATAGTAAAACCTAACTAGTATTTTCAATGAGAAGTGCAAATTTATATGCAAAATCTACTAAAATTACAACAAATAGTAAAGTTGAACCTATAACCTTAAAATATAATGAGTTCAATAATTATGAATCTTAAAGTTTAATGCATAGAGTTTAAATCCTGGTTTCGTCTCTGATTATGTTAATTTTTCCATATTAAAGGGTGATATAGTTCAAAAAATAGTCTAAATAAAACATAATTCTTATGTAAAGAGACAAAAAGACACACATTTAACAAATTGATGAGCTTAGTCAAATACTACAAGAATTTAAATTAGAGAATTTGCCAGTAAATGAGACTAAAATTGTTATTGTTAGGCGGGATACTCATTGAGTACACGTTGATTATCAGACTCTAATCCCATAGCAGATTTTGCTCCCTTCAAATACTCGAGGATTAAACCCACTTTTCTTATTACAATATTGTCTTCGAAAAAGGAATCTTATATTCTCCTTCATTCTAATGCCTAATCACGACAAAAAAATTTTATTTTTGATAACAATCTTTATACTTTTGCTCATATGTCAGTATCTTTTAACTTGGAATATTTAATTATGATTTATCTTCTTAAAATACTTTAAAGACATTGAATTAATCAACCTAAGTTTGACCGGTTGACCGTAATTAACGGATCAGATAGGGTGCCTTAATAACCTTTCCTATAGGATTAATTAGAACCCTTACTCATAATGTTAAGGTTAAGTAGACCATAAAACAGAGTGAATTTTAAGCACTACTTAGCTAAAATTGGTGTCCTAATTCACCGTTAAAATAATTTGGTGGCAACTCTCCTAATTAATTAAATCTTCAAAATTACCAATATGTTATACTCTAGTTTGACCCGTGTTGAAATGGGGTATAACAATCATGACTCCCAAGGGTGGGAATCCGGGTCGTGACAAGTTGGTATCAGAGCTCTAGGTTACATAGGTCTCACAGTTCACAAACAAGCTTAGTAGAGTCTCAGGGATCAATTCGGAGACATCTATATTTATACTTAGAGGCTACAGAGTTAGGAAAATTTCACATCTATTCTTTCTTGTCGTGCGATTTGGTTTCTCAATGCTGATTGAATTTCTATTATGTTCTCTCGAAGATGCCGAGAACATGTGCTTCCTCATCCACTGACCAGCAGCCCGAACCCCCAACAGCAGCTTCCATGAGGGCCAGAGGGCGAGGCTGAGGCTGAGGCCGTGCTAGAGGCCGAGGAAGGGGCAGAGCTCAGCCTAGAAAAGCAGCACCAACAGCGGAGCCTCAGGTTGACTTTGATGATGAGGTTCTGGTCCCAGTAGTTCCTATGGGCACAACTCAGGTCCCAGAGGGGTTTATTGCTACCCCAGTACTCCAGGATGCTCTGGTCCGTCTAGTGGGCCTTATGGAGAGTGTCACCCGGGCAGGTTTTCTCCCTGTAGCACCAACCGTCTCTCAGGCTCGAGGAGGAGCCCAAACTCTTGCTACTCGCACTCCGGAGCAAGTAGCTCCCCAGTTTCAAACTCCAGCAATTCAGCCAGTTGGAGCAGTTCAGCTGGGTGTGCCCAGGCTGGTGATGGAGCAGCTATGCCTGCCGATGCTTTGTGGAGATTTGACAAGTTCACCGAGCTCTTCACTACTACATTCAACAGCGCATCTTCTAAGGATCCCCATGATTATCTAGACAGCTGTAATGAGGTTCTCATGAACATGGGGATAGTAGAGAACAATGGAGTCGATTTTGCTACTTTTCGCTTGTCTGGATCTGCCAAGACTTGGTGGAGAGATTATTTTTTGGCTAGACCAGCCAGATCACCATCTTTGACTTGGGGGCAGTTTACTCAAATATTTTTGAAGAAGTTTCTCCCTATCACTCAAAGAGAGGCCTATCGGAGGCAGTTTGACCGTCTCCAGCAGGGTTCTATGATCGTTACTCAGTATGAGACCAGATTCATCGACTTGTCTCGCCATGCTCTTGTCATACTTCCCACCGAGAGAGAGAGAGGGTGAGGAGATTCATTGAGGGACTTGTTCAGCCGATTCGTCTTCAGATGGCTAAGGAGACAAGGAGTGAGATTTCCTTCCAAGAGGCGGCCAATGTGGCCAGGAGGGTGGAGATGGTTCTGTCACAAGGAGGTGGTCAGGGGTCTGACAAGAGGCCTCGTCATTCAGTTAGATTCAATTGTACCTTGTCTTGAGGTAGGGATTCATATGGTAGGGGCCATCCGCCCAGGACTTTTCAGTCAGCACTTCAGGTTTCTCACGGTGCTTCAGGTAGTCATGGTTCCTATGTACAGTATTCTGATCAGCATTCCTACAGTGCACCACCAGTTCCTATCAGTGCACCGCCGCTATAGATTTTCTAGGGTCGTCAGCCCCAGCAGCCGAGGGCTTGTTTTACTTGTAGAGGCACATTTCTAGGTATTGCCCTCGAGCATCGAGTAACTCTCAGCATCAGGGTTCCCCTGCCATGGTTCAGGCATTGAGTATTCCACAGCCCGTCCAGCCAGCTAGAGGTGGGGGTAGAGGTGCTAGAGGTGGAGGTAGAGGTATTATAGGTAGAGCTTAGGCCGCTAAAGGTGTAGGCCAGCCAGCAACATGCCATCCCAGATATGTAATTTAAGGTGGTGGGGCCGAGCCCCGATGTTATTCTCTTCCAGCCAGGCCCGACGCTAAGGCTTTCAATGTAGTTATTATAGGTATTGTTCTAGTTTATAGCATAGATGCTTCAGTTTTATTTTATGCAGGATCGACATACTCCTATGTGTCATCTTATTTTACACCGTATCTGTTCATGCCTAGTAATTATTTGAGTGCTCCTGTTTATGTGTCTATCCCGGTGGGTGATTCTACTACGATAGATCGAGTCCATCATTCTTGTATAGTTGTGATTGGGGGTCTTGAGACTTATGTAGATTTGCTTCTTCTGGACGTGGTTGATTTCGATGTCATATTGGAGATGGACTGGTTATCACCTTATCATGTTATCTTGGACTGTCACACCAAGACTGTGACCTTAGCCTTGCCGAGTTTGCCTCGTTTAGAGTGGAGAGGGACTTCTAGTCATTCTACTTATAGTGTTATCTCTTATATGAAGGCTCGGCATATAGTCGAGAAGGGGTGTTTGGCCTATTTGTCCTACGTTCCATATTCTAGTGCGGAGGTTACTTCTATTGATTTTGTGCCCATTGTTCATGAGTTTCCTGAGGTATTTCCTTCAGACCTGCCGGGTATGCCACCCGATAGGGATACTGACTTTTGCATTGATTTGGCTCTAGGCACTCAACCCATTTCTTTCCCCCCGTATCGTATGGCCCCTCCTGAGTTGAAAGAGTTGAAGGAGCAGTTGCAATACTTTCTTGAGAAGGGTTTCATTAGACCCAGTGTTTCGCCTTGGGGTGTGCCGGTGTTGTTTGTTAAGAAGAATGATGGATCGATGAGGATGTGTATTGATTACCGGCAGCTGAACAAGGTTACAATTCCGCTACCGAGGATTGATGATTTGTTCGATCAGCTTCAGAGTGCCAAGGTATTTTCAAAGATTTACTTGAGATCTAGCTACCATCAGTTGAGGATTAGGGCATCTCATGCCCCTAAGACAGCGTTCTGCACTTGGTACGGACATTATAAGTTCTTGGTAATGTCATTCAGGTTGACAAATGCCCAAGCAGCTCTTATGGATTTGATGAGCTGAGTGTTCAGACCTTACTTGGATTTGTTCGTGATAGTCTTCATTGATGATGTTTTGATATATTCCCGCAGTCGGGAGGAGCACGAGCAACATTTTAGAGTGGTTCTTCCGACTTTGAGCTATAGTCAGTTATATGCTAAGTTTTCGAAGTGTGAGTTCTGGTTGAGTTCGGTTGCATTCTTGGGTCATGTTGTGTCAGTAGCGGGTATTCAGGTTGATCCGAAGAAGATTGAAGCAGTCAAGAACTGGCCTTGACCAGCATCAGCTACAGAGATCCAGAGTTTCTTGGGTTTGGCAAGCTACTACCGTCGGTTTGTAGAGGGGTTTTCATCTATCGCAGCCTCGATGACCAGGTTGACCTAGAAGGGTGCCCAATTCAGATGGTCGGATAAGTGTGAGGTGAGCTTTCAGAAGCTCAAGACAGCTTTGACTATGACACTAGTGTTGGTTTTGCCTATATGGTCAGGGCCATATACCATTTATTGTGATTCATCTCATATTGGACTTGGTGCGGTATTGATACAGGATGGCAAGGTCATTGCCTATGCTTCATGGTAGTTGAAGATTCATGAGAAGAACTATCTGGTTCATGATTTGGTGTTAGCATCCATTGTTCACGCGTTGAAGATTTGGAGGCACTATCTGTATGGCGTGGCGTGTGAGGTGTTCACGGACCACAATAGTTTGCAGTATTTGTTCAAGCAAAAGGAGCTGAATTTGAGGCAGAATAAGTGGTTGGAGCTATTGAAATACTATGATATCACCATCTTATATTATCCGGGAAAGGCCAATGTGGTGGCCGATGCCCTGAGTAGAAAGTCAGCCAGTATGGGCAGTTTAGCTTATATTCCGATCGGTGAGAGACCGCTTTTGGATGTTCAAGCTTTGGCCAATCAGTTCGTGAGGTTGGATGTTTCTGAGCTCAGCCGTGTGTTAGCTTGCACAATCGCTCGTTCTTCATTATTGGAGCATATCCGAGAACGACAGTATGATGATCCCCATTTGTGTGTCCTTAGAGACACGGTGCAGTACGAAGGTGCCAAGCAGGTCACCTTAGGAGTTGATAGAGTTCTAAGGTTGCAGGGTCGAGTTTGTATGCCTAATGTAGATGGGCTTCGAGAGTTGATTTTAGAGGAGGCCCATAGTTTTTGGTACTCTATTTATCTGGGCTTCTCAAAGATGTATCATGATTTGCGGAAGCATTATTGGTGGCAGAGAATGAAGAAGGATATTGTTGCGTATGTGGCTCGGTGTTTGAATTGTCAGCAGGTTAAGTATGAGCATCAAAGGCTTGGTGGTTCATTCCAGAAGATTGAGATTCCTGAATGGAAGTGGGAGCGGATCAAGTCAAACCATTTCATTCTTGTGGCAGTCTCTTACTCTTCAGAGAGGTTAGCTGAGATCTATATCCAAGAGATTGTTCGTCTTCATGGTGTGCCCGTTTCTATTATTTCGGACCAAGGTACGCAGTTTACCTTACATTTCTGGAGAGTAGTTCAGCGAGAGTTGGCACGCGGGTTGAGTTGAGCACAACATTTTATCCTCAGACGGACGAGCGGTCCGAGCAAACTATTCAGATTTTGGAGGATATGCTCCGAGCTTGTGTCAGTGACTTTGGAGGCTCGTGGGATCAGTTTTTCCCTTTGGCAGAGTTTGCCTACAGCAACAGCTACCAGTCGAGTATCCATATGGCTCTTTATGAGGCTTTATATGGTAGGCGATGTCGGTCGCCGGTTAGATGGTTTGAGCCAGGAGAGGCTCAATGATTGGGTACGGATCTGGTACAAGATGCCTTGGACAAGGTCAATATTATTCGGGATAGGTTTCTTACAGCTCAGTTTAGGCAAAAGAGCTATGCCGACCACAAGGTTCGAGATTTGGCTTTCATGGTCGAAGAGCGGGTATTGCTTCGAGTGTCGCCTATGAAGGGCGTGATGAGATTTGGGAAGAAGGCCAAGCTTAGACCTAGATTCATTGGCCCGTTTGAGATCATTAATCAAGTGGGAGAGGTGGATTATAGACTTGTATTGCCGCCGAGCTTATCAGCCGTGCATCCAGTGTTTCATGTGTCCATGCTTCGGAAGTATCACGACGTTCCATCCCACATGTCAGATTTCAACACTGTCCAGTTGGACAAGGACTTGTCCTATGAGGAGGAGTCGGTAGCTATTCTAGACCGGCAAGTTCATCAGTTGAGGTCGAAGAATTTTCCTTCTGTTCGTGTTCAATGGAGAGGTCAGCCTACTGAGGCATCGACCTGGGAGTCCGATTCCGATATGCGAAGCCGTTATCTCCATCTTTTTCCTGACTCGGGTACTTCCTTCTTATTTCCATTCGAGGATGAACGATTGTTTTAGAGGTGGAGAATATGATGACCCAAAGGTCATCACTTGTGTTGCAAGTAAATTCAGTGTTTCGAGGCCTAAAAACCTCCTTTTTACCTCACCTTGATTTGCATGCATGGTCAGGACCTATATCCAGAAAGCCTTCTGTGTGAAAATATGACAAATAGAAATTTCTAGAGTTAAAATTTGATTATGGATGACCTTGGCCAACATTTTAAGAAAACGGATTCGGATCCATGTTCCAACAATCTCGGGAGGTCTGCAGTAAAATATGGGACTTGGGGGTATGCTCGGAAATGAATTCTGAGGTCCCAAGCCTTAGAAATCAATTTTTGAAAGAAATTGTTTTACTGAATTATCTAATAAACAAAGAAAAGAATTAATGTTTGAAGCCATTATTATCAGGCCTGCATTTTCGTTCCGGAGCCCGGTACAAAATCGTTATAGTATTTGAAAGATAACTATGAAATATGGTAAAAACGGAGTTGATTTGATGTGAGTTGAACTTCCGGTTGAAGAGTTATGAACTTTGAGAGTTCTTGATGAAAATGTTGAGTTTTGAGGTTTAATTCATGATTTTACATATTAATTTGATGACGTGATTGCACGAGTAGGTCCATCTGATGTTTGAGTTAGTATGCATATTTATTTTGAAGTTCCGAGGGCTCGGGAGAGTTTCGGGTAGGTTCCGGAATGTCTTAGGCTTAAAACACAGTTGTTGCAGGTTCAGAGAAGTTGCAGATCTCTGAACCCGTTCGTGCGGTCCGTAATATATTTCGTGCGGTGCGTGGTGGGGGCTGTGCGGCCTCGATTTTGTGCGGTCCGCACAGGTTCAATGGTCCACATGGAGAGTTGTGCGGTCGCACTCGATTTTGTGCGGTCCACACAGGGACTCTGAGAGGGGTAAATTTAGATGGGATTTTCAGTTATTTTTTATTTTTCAAAACTCCAGAAAAAAACGTAAGGCAGTTTTTCAAACAACCTTTCTTCTCCAAAATATTGGTAAGTGACTTTTAACTCATTTTTTTTACTCCTTAACTTCTTTTTACATGATTTCATCCTAGAATCTAGGGTATTCATGGTGGAATTGGGAATTTTGGGAAAAACCTAAGAATATTGAAACTTGGGGAATTAGACCTCAAATTGAGGTCATATTCCAAAACCAATTATATATCCGTGCTCGGGGATGAATGGGTAATCAGGTTTTGGTCCGAATTTCGGGTTTGGACCAAGCGGGCCCGGGGTCAATTTTTGACTTTTTGGGTAAAACTTTGGAAAACTTATTTTCATGCATTGGAGTTGATTCATTTAGCATTTATTGATATAATTAAGTAACTTGTGGCTATATATGCGCGAATTAGTGATGGAATCACGGGGTAAAGCGATAATTGAAACGTGAATTGTATTCATGGCATCGAGGTAAGTGTTTGGTATAACCTTAGCTTGAGGTATTAGGAGTTGTGTCTTATTTGCTATGTGTTAATTATGGAGTACGACATATAGGCATGGTGACGAGTATCTATACGTCAGTGTCAAACATGCCTGTGGGTCTTGTATTATAATTGTTATGATTCCGCTGTAGTTATTGTGCCTCACATATTACTATCATCATTATTCCCTTATCGGGATGTTTGTTTTGATATTATTGTCCCCTTGACGGGTTGTTGTTATACTGATCTTGTTTCCTTGTCGGGATGTTGCTATATTACTCATGTTCCCTTGCTGGGATTCTTTGTGATTGTTTTTTATTTGTAACTGGGATCGGGTGGCATGCCTGCCATGAGATAATTGAAATGGGAGCAGGTGTCACGCCTGCCACAAGATAAATAAAATGGGAGTGGGTGGTACGCCTGTCACAAGATGAATGAAATGGGAACGGGTAGCATGCCTGCCACAAGACAATTGAAATGGGAGCGGGTGGCAACCTGTCACAATATAAATGAAATGGGAGTGGGTGACATGCCTGCCACGAGCTAATTAAAATGGGAGCGGATGACACTCTGCCACGAGATAATTGAAATGGGATCGGGTGGCACGCCTGCCACGAGATATATGAAATGAGAGCGGGTTGCACACCTGTAACGAGATTACTGAAATGTGAGCAGATGGCACGCCTGTGTCACGATTCCAACCCCGGTCGTGATGGTTCTCAATACACTGCTAGGCAAGCCCGACCAATTAACAGCCTTAACCTATTTCATTAAACAGTTTATTATTAGCTAATACCATTGAATTACCAAATCATCATATTAGAAGTCTGAACTAAGAGTTAAATATGCGGAATTTTAAATAACAATACTACTACATAGCCCATGAAGATCCGGTGTCACAAGTTTGAGCCTCTAATACAGGTTTATCAACCTAATACATGTCAATCTAGGGAATACGAAATAAAAGCAAAGGATAGAAGGGAGAGATCAGGGCTGCGGTCGCCATGCAGCTACCTCGATGCTCCCGGATATGCACTGCTCAACAGAAAATCCTCACCCAGCCTCAGATGCACCTAGATCTGCACGCAAGGTGCAGGGAGTAATTTGAGTACTCCGATCCAGTAAGTAACAAACATAAATAATGGCAGATAATAAGAAATCATAGAAAAACATAGAGTAATCTATAATTCGGCAATTTAAAACAAGTAATATGAAAGCGATAAACCAATAAAATCAAAATATGGAAATACTACAACAGATAAGCAGATAAATGACAGCCAAATAAAGGAATGCAACACATGGGACGGTACCCTATAGTACCCGATGCGGCGTACAGCCCGATCCATTTATTAATCGTCGACGACGCTCACTGGGAGTGTGCAGACTCCGGAAGGGCCCCCCTACGGCCCAAGCGCAATATCAAGCCATCTCGTGGCACCAACTAGGCCCTCGACCTCATATCAATATCAATATAATACCGCCGCGGCGCGCAACCCGATCCCATACTCAGTCCAGAAATTACATAGGCCCCTTAGGCAATAATAAAATAGTAGTTCTCAGCCCAAAACATCATTTAATATATCTTTTAGTTTCAAAAACTGAGTAACGATGGCTGAGTTGTAAAATAGCAGAAAACGGTACGACCGAGTTCAAGTAGTAAATCCATACAGTGAGGATATTGTGATAAAAACTCCCTGAAGGGTTCAAATAGTTGGCACGAAGCCCAAATATGACATCAGTCCAAACAATGATGTTAATAAATAAGCGTCAATCAAATATGCGGTAAAAACATCACTCGGGACGGACCAAATCACAATCCCCAATAGTATACGATCCCACGCTCATCATCGAGCGTGTGTTTCACCTCAATATAGCACTACGATGTGCAAATTCGGGGTTTCAAACCCTCAGGTCATCATTTACATTCATTACTCACCTCAAACCGGCCAAAGCTCTAGCTCGCTATGCCCTTGCCCCTCAAATTGGCCTCCTCGCACGTCGAATCTGACCAAAACCAGAATGAATACGTCACAATATGCTAAGGGAACTAAGCCCAAGCGAAAACAATTGAAAAATATCAAAAATCCCGAAATTAACAAAACTCGAGCCCCGGACCCACTTCTCGAAACTCAAAAGTTTTTATATCAATGGGTTCCTTATCTCCCCACGAGTTCATACATATCAAAAACACAAGAATCGGGTTCAATTGACCCCTCAAACCCCCAATTTAAACTCTCTTAAACTCAAGCCCTAAACCTCCATTTTTAGTCCATAAATTCCTTAATTTTTCAGTCCTAATTCATGAAATATCACTATAGAATTGTGTTTTAGGTCCAAAATTCTTATCTTATCGAGGTTCCCTTGAAATCTCGCTTCAAAATCGCCCAAAAACTCTAAATCTGAAGTTAAAAATGAATAAACCCTTCAAAAATCGCGAAGAAGACCATGTATACCTCCAGTCCAGTCATAACCGCATCTGCGGTCAATTACCCGCTTCTGCGGTCATTTCTCCGTATCTGCGGAATTCATTTAAGTCCTGCCTAACCGCATCTGCGGCCCAATAGCCGCATCTGCGGCTCCGCAGGTGCGGCCCTTTTTCCGCATTTGCGGTTCCAAGCCTTCTACAGTCTTTCTGCTTATGCGACCCACATTCCCGCATCTGCGATAGCAGTCCCCAAACCGCAGGTGCAAAAACACCAGCAACAGCAGAATCTACAACTTGCACAAGTCCAAAACTCTTCCCGTTAGCCATCCGAAATCACCCCGAGGCCCCCCGAGACCTGAACCAAAAGTGCCAACACATCCTAAAACCTCGTTCAAACTTGTTCCAAACATCAAAACACCACAAACAACACCAAAATCACCAATTCACATCGAATTCAAGCCTAAGTTTTTCAAAAACTTCTGAAACACATTTTTGAAAAAAAAAACAACCAAACCACCTCCGAATGCCCTGAAATTTTACACACACATCCCAAATCACTTAACGAAGCTACAACAACTCTCGGAATTCCATTCCGACCCTTGGATCAAAATCTCACCTATCAACCGGAAATCGCTAAAACACTAACTTCGCCAATTCAAGCCTAATTCTACATCGGACCTCCAAAATTACTTCCGATCACACTCCTAAGTCACAAACCACCACCCAAAGATAACCGAACCATCGGAACTCAGATCCGAGCCCTCTAACTCATAAGTCAACATCCGGTTGACTTTTCCAACTTAAGCCTTCTTAAAAGAGACTAAGTGTCTCATTTCTTACCAAATTCACTCTGAACCCAAACCAATCAACTCGACCACATATAAACACGGATAACGAAGCATAAAGAAGTAGAAATAGGGAAAATGGAGCGGTAATTCATGAGACGATGGGTCGGGTCATCACAGCCTATCACGAGATAATTAAAATGGGAGCGGGTGGCACGCCTACCACGAGATATATGAAATGGGAGAGGGTTGCACACCTGCAACGAGATACGTAAAATGGGAGTGGGTTGCATGCCTGCAACAAGATGTGAAATAAAAGTAAATTCTTCCTTTGTTTCCCTTATCCTTGTTAGTAGATAGATTTTGGTTCCTTTATAATTCTCTTGATATTTTGTTTTACCTGTTAGTCCCTGAAGCATGATTTTCCCCTCCTATCTTTACTTGTTTATTTCTGCTTTACCTTCTGCTGTATATTATATAACTGTACATATTTATTTGGTAGTCTGGTTCTAGCCTCGTCATTATTTTGCCGAGATTAAGCTAGGCACTTACCAGCACATGGGTCAGTTGTGCTGATACTACACTCTGCACTTTTTTATGTATATCCCAGTGCTGTAGACTTTGGACCATAGATTGGGTGGCTATCTTCGGTCCACGCGGAGATCCAAGGTAGACCTGCAGGCGTCCGTAGGCCCTGGCGTCTCCTCTATCCTTTATTTCCTATTTCATCTCTTTGCTTCAGAAACAGTGTGTCTTTTATCTTCAGACCTTGTATTTAGCAGTTTTAGATCGTCTGTGGTATTGTGACACCAGTTCTGGGTGGTTAAGGCTTAATTGGTTTTAATAGTACATGTTCAGATATTTTATTGCTTTCTTCCGCTTATTCTAAATTTTCTGTTGTTTACACGTTATTGCTTTATAATTTTTAAAAGGAAATAATTGGATAATGAAGTAATTAGTTCAAAGGATTGGCTTGTCTTGCTCATATTAGTATGCGCCATCACGATTATCGAAGATGAAAAATCCGGATCGTAATAATTTGATTTAAGTTATTGCTAGTGACTGATTGTGAGTTCAAGATAACTTGTGCGGCATGTTAAAATACCAAACTTAAAAGTCATCCATAACAATAGGTAACCGGTGTTGGTATAACAATTATAGTTAGAAGCAAAAAATTGAGCGACAAAAATACATTAATTTTCAAATAACAATAACTCGGATGAAGACGAAATATACCTAATTGATTTTACCACACCTATTACTATTAAATGAAGATTTTTTTTCCTTTGAATAATATTGTAAGTACAATCGATTTCCGGAGTCCCAAAGAAAACTCCTTCAAGTTGAACATCAATATTTTACTCTCTTCATCTAGCGTGTTTCTCTTTTACACACCCCTCAAAAAATATTAATTAGGAGGAGGATTGAACTATTTTACCCTTTTTTATATTTTAGGATATAATATATTTTCATTGAATATTTATTCTATTTATATATTAAACAACTATTATGAAGGGTAAAATAGAAAATATATAATTTAATTTGTCTTGAACTTCTAAAATAACAAATAATTAAAGATAACTATTTAGAAAAACATGACAATTAATTTGAAACAGAGGAAATAACTTAACTAAAAATAGAAACTCTAAAAGTTTCAAAACAACACCTTATTTCTGTTGGGACTCGTTTCCTTCCGTTAAATAACCATTAATTAAATTTAAAGTTCCGAAGTCAA
Source organism: Nicotiana glauca (assembly GCA_026770625.1). Lineage (NCBI taxonomy): Eukaryota > Viridiplantae > Streptophyta > Magnoliopsida > Solanales > Solanaceae > Nicotiana > Nicotiana glauca. Next base: position 26,915 of record MU719700.1, read on the forward strand.
ACTTTATTTATATTGAGGCTAACTTTAGCATCGAGTAACTATAACTACTAAGTTCTAAAGTAAAACCTTTCGCTGGTGGAATGTAAAATACACAATTTCTTTCCTTTTTCTATTTGAGCTATAATTCTTTCATGGGTCATGTATGTCACGCCTCCTTTTATTCGAAGAATATTGAATTTTTTTAATTAAAGTGACATTATTCGAAATAAAATTATTTATTTAATTAGAATTGACATTTGGGATATTTATTATAGTGTCCTAAATTATTAGTGTATTTTAAAATCTCAAATCAAGGAAATTGACTATGTTTAAAGTTCGCAAAACGTAGAAGATCGGATAAGAAATTTTGTTAGTCTGGGATACGGTATTAGGCATTTCTGGATTTCATAGTTTTAGTACGCTCACTTTAATATACCTGGCTTAATTAATTGTTAATTATGTATTCTAAAATCTATGTGTGTTTTACCTTTTACCACTTTTAATTGTGCTGTTATGAATTTATCTTTGAAACGGAGCACATGCGCGTAAATCCGTTTCATTTGGTGCACTAAAATTATATCACTCGTATGTATACATAATTGATCACACTTTATTATATTAGGATTGTTTGACCAAAGTCGTGTGAACAAGTACCTTTATTTATTTTGCAAAATCTTAACTATGTCAATCAAACGTGTACATGTAACGATCCGACCAGTCGTTTTGCTTTTAAGAATCCCGTTCCTTTAATTAAGACTTTTTATATGTACTTTTACTAGTTTATGACTTGGGAGGATGGTTAATTTTGGAGTTGGAAGAGTTCGGGTTGAAATCGAAACACTTGACTCCATGGTTTGTCCTTAAAAGGGTTAAGTTTGACTTCGGTCAATATTTTGAGTAAATGACCTCGGAATTAGGATTTGACGATTCCAACAGGTTCTTATGATGATTTCAGAACTGAGCGTATGTTCGAGTCAAATTTCGGATGACCCGGGAGCGTTTCAGCGCCTAATAGTGAAAGTTGGCATTTTGAGTGAATTTCATAAGTCTGGGTTGAAGTGGATTTTTACACAATAGACGTCCGTTTGAGATTCCGAGCCTGGGAATAGCTCCGTATGATGATTCTGGACTTAGGAGCGTATCCAAAAGTGAATTTGGAGGTCCGTAGGTTGTTTCATGGTTATTTGGCAAAAGTTAGAAATTTGAAATTTTTGAAAAGTTTGACCGAGGGTGCACTTTTTGATATCGGGTTCGAATTTCAGTTCCCGAAGTTGGAGTATGTCCATAATTTTATTTAAAACTTGCACGCAAAATTTGGCGTCATTCCAAGTTCATTTGATAGGAATCGGACGCGTGGAAGTATTTTAGAAGTTTTTGAGTTTAGAGTTAATCCATGCGTTTTGGCGTCCGATTCGTGAATTTTGATATTATTTTAGTGTTTTGATCGCGTGAGCGAGTTCGTATGATATTTTTTGACTTGTGTGGGTTTGATGTGGAGACCCAAGGCTCGAGTGAATTTCAGACATTTAGAAGGATAAGAAAAGCTTCAATTTTCTGGTGTTTCTGTGCTGGTGTTGTAGGTATCGCATATGCGAGAAGTGGTTCGCATTTGCGAACCTCGTATTTGTGAGCAAGGCTTCGCAATTGCAAAGAAGCCTGACTTGGCCATAGCTCGCATTTGCGAGATTTCCAGTCGCATTTGCGACCTTGTCAGAGTTCGATTTGCGACCTTGGTAGTGGGAGACCAGGTTCGCATTTGCAATGAATTTGTTGCGTTTGAAACCATCGCATTTGCGAACCAGGTGTCGCAAATGCGACATTTACAACCTGTGCACAACTTTATTAAATACGGGACTTAGGCCATTTAGCCCATTTCTCCCATTTCTTTCATCTCTTGGGCGATTTTTGGAGCTCTTGGAAGAGGGTTTTCACCTAACACTTTGAGGTAAGTAATTTTTACACAACATGAGTTAAATACAAGATTATCGATAGATTAACATTTAAAAATTAGTAAAATCAAGGGTTTAGATGAAAACCCTAAATTTTGGATAAAAATGAGATTTGACCACGAAAATGATTATGGAATTTGGTGAAAATTATATATTTGACTTCATGAGGTTACGGGTAAAAATTTTCTTCGAAATTTCCGGAATCCGATCCCGTGGGTCCGGGGATGTATTTTGGGAATTCTTCATTTAGGGTTGGGGAATTACTTTAATAGTTAGGATGTGGACTTTTGAGCAAATATTGACTATTTTATATAACATTTGGCTAGTACAATATTAAAAGCACGAAGGCCTTTAGCAAAATATCGTTTGTCTCTATTACCCTTTAAAAATAAAGTTAATATTGGATAAAATTATAAAGTTATATTCCTAATATTTAGTACTTCAAAATCAATTAAAATTTTTCTTATCAAAACATTCCTTATTTGAACTAGGTAAAAAAGTCCCAAATATTAGAATATTAATATAAAAAACTTTATTTCCTTGTAGATGACTTTAATTTTTTGAACATGAAACGTAGTGATGCTTGTTCCAAGTTTTTGTCCATTTCGTTTCTTACCTTGTTATAGCTAATTTAATTATTTTAGAATATATTAATTAGATTATTAATAAATTTACTCGTTAAAAACTTAATACAATTATAAACGATAAATATTTTTACCATCCATTAGTTGGTTTTTTCCATCCTATGTAGTTCAATTTGCGTCTCCTATTACTAATCATACAAAAATATATAGTTACATTTAAAGTTACAGAACTACATCTATTGAGTTGCATATTTCTTCCTTCTATATTAGCTCAAAAACTCTTATATTATTTTGGAAAAAATAAATACACAACACCTTTTTATAGCACTTTGTCTAATCTTCTATATATATAAAGATGGGAATAGAAAAGGTGACTTGGCACCTCTCATTGGCCAAGGATTATATTTATCTTTTTTCTCCTTTTTTTTTTGTGTGACCTTTTTCACTATTTTTTATTTGTCTACTAATAAGATATATTGTTGTAATTATAAGAATTCATTTATTACAAAACATTAAGAATTTAATTATAGCTCCATAATGAATAAGGGAAGAGAGAAAATATCAGTTTCAAAACCAAAAGAAATCCGTTTTTTGACTTAGCAAAGGAAAGAAATTACAACCTTCTTTAATTTCTCAATCGTTGCAACTTTCCTGCATAATAAAAAAGGAATGATACAATAGTCTTGCTTGCAAGCTCCTCCTATTCAATATTTTGAAAATTCTGGTGGCAAAACCTCTATTAAGGTATAATTATCTACTTTCCTACTCAATATATTTTTTATTGTACATTGAAACGAGAATATGTTGGTTTCTCATTTGATATGACCCATCAATGCCTTTACAATAGAAAGAAATTATTGGAGTTGAGGAAGTGACTATGGAAGCTCAGATGGAAAAGCTCATGGACGGCTTGAAGCTTCATGTTTGATTGATGTTAGATTTTCAGGTTTTTCTATTTAAGTTTCAAATTATTTTTTTAATTTTTCTATCACAAAATTTATATTTATTTTTCTTAACTTGTGTCATAGGCGTCGAAGGTAATTATGAGAGAATCAAGGTCCAAGGAACAAAAGGACTTGGTCCTTGCACAAGAACTGCGGATACAACTCGATATCCTTCAAGCGACGATAGGACACAATTGGCGACATCTGTTTCTTTCCCATAATATTTGTCACAAGAAACAAGAGATTCTTCGTATGAAGTTTGAACAGATGTAATAGGTCATTTATCGATTGTTTTAGTTCATAGAAGAATCACTACTATATGTTTATTACTAAAAATATAAATTTTCTTTTACAAAAATTAAGAAATTATAAATTAGTCTTGTCACAATTTACAATTTAAAATTGTAGCATCACAAGTTTGGAGTGCTTGGTTAGACATCTTTTATTCGCTGCTAATTATATGAAGAAAATATCTTGAAATATTATTAAAAAAAAGAAAGGAGAAAAAGAATCCTAAAATATTTGGTTAACATCTTTACTCCACATTAATAATGTAAAAAGAAAAAAATGTTGTCTTTGATATGATCTTGTAGGATAAAAGAAAGAACAAAAGGAACTATCCGTGTTTGTGATAAATTCCAGATAGGAATGATTTTCTCCTTCTCATTTTTCGAACTCAATGCTTCAAAGTTCAGACTTAGAGCTCTTTTTTTTGTCTGAAGGATTACTTTCCTGGAAATTTCAGGACGAAGAAGAAAAAATTTAGTTTTTTTTTTTTTTGGTAGAGAATCTGGAGAAGAAAGTAAATATTGTGGACATTAAGGAGAAGCATAATTTAATATTTTTTGGAGTAACCCAGGAAAGCAGGATGAACATAGTTTAATATTTTTTGGAGTAACCCAGACAAGAGGGAAAAAATGGACGGAAAGAGAAGAAAAAAGAAAGGTCAAATATAGAGTAGGGGATTATAGAGCTTATGTAGGGGATGAAAAATTTAGGGAGATTATAGAGTAGAATATGAATAGAAATAAAAAGAAGATAAGAAAATTTTGGAATAGCAAAAGAAAGAAAATAAAATATTCGTGTACTATGTATTTAATATATACGGTCATATCTATAGCGAAATATTGTTATAGAAAATATATGAAAATCATATCCAAAGAAAACTATGACAGGTTTGTAAAACAATGTTATAAAGAATGATTATAGAGAGAATCATGTGTTAAAATAACTTATTCACCATATTCCTCCAAAATATTATTTTCCTTTTTATGAGAAAATAAATAAAGAAAAATGCAGTTCATTCAGCTTTTTTTGTGTGCGGACGCATATACAATCAATATATAGAATAAAAAATTTGCTTGCATATGCATAAAAAAATTATTTCTTTATTTATTGATATATCTTTCACCAATTCTAAAGTGAGCAAAATTTCTCAAAAAATATTTCTTTTTTTTCGTTTCACTAGAAAATACAATTCATAAAAAATGCAATTCATGTGTTCGTGAGCACATATACGTCAATATATGGAACTAAATTGTGCCTGCATATATATGACATATTTATTTCTTCTATTTGGATAAAATTTATATATTATACATTAATTTCAAATTCATTTATATCTTTTATAATCGCGCGAAACGCGGCAAATTTACTAGTGTATTAGCAACTGTGGTATGACTTATGTAGTGTACACTAACAATATGAGTAACTACAATGATTTGTAATGTTGTTAAAAATCATTTGCAATGTATTACCGATTAATACTTAGATGTAATTAGTTATTATCTTATAAATTACCTGATCGTATAAACAATTTAACATATTTGAATTCATGCCTGTCTTTCCACAATTCCCTTCTATCAACTTTGAAACACTTCTCAACATAGAAGTTAAAAAATAAAGAACAATTGTTATCCCCTATTTAGATTAAATATGAAATATAACAAAGTTCCTGAAGTTTCGCTTGACGACTGTTGTATAATGTTTTCATCTTAAATTCGGTGAGAAATCATGAACGAAATACTACGTTCTTATCATAGCAATAAAAATAGGATCAAAAGATATAATTAATTGAAATGTATTAAATACTGAGTTTTCAATCTAAAAGAAAGATAAGATAATTCTTTTTTACGAAAATAGATTTCCAAAAAGATAGAAATGCCGCTTGCTCAAAGAAAACTCTTTTAGTAGTACCTTTTAATGATTAAAATAGAATAAAAATATATAAAAAAAGTGCCTTCTCTCAGTTTATTGACCCTATCTATGTCTTTAGGATGAACATGAAAATAACTATCCAAGACGTATTTTAGAAAAACTTTTAAATTTTCAAGGTTTGCGTAGTCTTGCTAGAAATGAAAAGGAAGCGATCAAATTATGAAGCTAGAATAAATTTTAAGCTAGAGCAGTTATATAGGACATCTTCTTTCTTTATTGTGGTAGTTATATAGAATCAATATTTATTTTTTTTATTAAATATATATTTTATTTTATACCTCAAATACAATTTCTCATATACGCGGAATATCGTGGGTTAACTAGTACACAATCACACACAAAGCAAATAGAGAAGAAAAATAACACAAGGATTCAACGAGGTTCGGCTAAGCCTATGTGACGACCCAAAGGGTCATCACCCGTTTTCCCATTCGTTCTGCGCTTCCGAGGCCTTGAAAACCTCACTTTTATTTGCCTCGATTTACGTGCGCAGTCCGGGCGTGTAGCCGGAAGGCTTAATATGAATTATGTGTGCAAAAATAATGAATTTTGATATTAATATGGTTAAAGTTGACTTCGGTCAATATTTTTGGTAAACGGACCTGGACCCGTGATTTGACGGTCCCGGAGGGTCCGTAGAAAAATATGGGACTTGGGCGTATGCCCGAAATCGAATGTCGCGGTCCCAGACCCGAGGAATGAATTTTTCCATGAAATTGTTTTTTGAAAATGTTTAAAGAAAATAAAAATAAAATTTGATCAAAAAGTGATTGTATCGGGCTCATATTTTGGTTCCGACGCCCGCTACAAGTCTTAAATATGTGTTAAGCGCTATCTGTAAAGTTTGGTTGAAAACGGACATTGTATGACGTGTTTCGGACTACAAGTTTCAAATTTGAAAATTTATGAAACTTAGAAGAAAATCATGTGTTTTGAGGCTTGATTCTATGTATATGATGTTACTTTGACGATTTGATCACACGAGTAAGTCCGTAGGATGTTTTTGAGATTGTGTGCATATTTGGTTTGGAGCCCCGAGGGCTCGGGTGAGTTTTGGATAGGCATCAGATTGCATTTCTCATGTTTTAAAAATCTGGTATGAGGCTTCTGCAATTTCCACAAATGCGAAGCCAGGGCTAGCAAATGCGGATGCCAGCTATCGCAAATGCGAAAGCTGGTTCGCAAATGCGAAACCAACCCAGGCAGGCCAATGTTCGCAAATGTGAACTTTTCTTCGCAAATGCGAAGAAGGGGAATCTAGCTGATGATCGCAAATGTGACCAAATGCGAACCTTCCCCAAATGGCCCAAGTTCACAAATGCGAACCAAAGTCTCGTAAATGCGAAGCCCGGCAAAATGCACAGTGTTTGCAAATGCGAACTAAGGTTCGCAATTCTCACATCCGCAGCCCTGCAGTTTTCATACTTATACGATTTTTAAGCCTCATTTTTCATATCTCTCAAACCCAAACACCCATTGGCGATTTTTCAAGAACCGTTCCTCCTCCAATCCATTTGTAAGTTGATTTTCACTTAATTTCTTCAATCTTTAACATCATTTATCATGTTTTCATCTTAAAA